>PVKH010038628.1:0-11295 GCA_004027955.1 Chaetophractus vellerosus | reverse complement strand
ATCCTCAGAATCTCCAATGTGGGAGAGAGGTGTCCTACCACCTGCGCCACCTTAGTTCCTGGTTTTTCGGCACATCTCGTCTTGGCTCTCCCTGTGTCACTTTCCTGTTACGTCATCATCTTGCTTCGTAGCTTGCTGGGCCTGACGGTGCACACACATGTGGGGACTCGTGGCCCACGTGCCTTCTATATTTTTGTTTTTTTTATTTTTACCAGGAGGTCCTGGGGGTTGAACCCAGTTCCCTCCATATGGGAGATGGATGCCCAAACATTTGAGCCGCATCTGTCCCCCTGATATATCTCTTAAGGTTGACCAAAGATACCTAGAGTTACAGTCTTTTCCCATACAGGATGGTCATATAATAAATCAGGCTTAGTTTATCACCAGCATTCTAAAAACCAGACCTAGGGAGGAAAACGAGGTCTGGGGACACATGCATGGTTTCTAATATAGCGAATGTTTAGCCTACCCTGATTATCACAAAATCAGGACAGTGAGAATATTCGCAAGATCCACCAACTTTTAACCTTCTGCCACATTTGCTATATCAATCTAATCAGATTATCTACCTATCTTTCCATCCGTCCATCTACCCCTCCATCCATGTGTTCATGTCATTTGGGAACTGAATGATTTGGGAGCTGAATGCTGCCTGCCCAGACTTTCTCTTTGGTTTCTAAGATTCATGTGGTGGGGAAACACAGCGGGTCCTCGAGATCATGAATACAGAAGAACTGCAGTTAAGATTAGGTTTGAACAAAAACCATCTGAGTGTGGCCAACACAAACTTTGCTGATGGCACAGAGGGTGAGGAGGCTGGAAAGTGCCACTGGAAACCACTTTGCAGGCTCCTTGCTATCTTTAAGTCCTTTCTGGAACACGGCAGCATAGGTATAAAACGAATTAAAGTAAGTGACTCAAATCTGCTTCTCAGATTTGAGAAGCAGCTCTGATGTTGGAGTGAGCTGTTCACCCGATAGTCTACAGCTGGCCTTGTGGAGAGAAGCAACGCATAGAGAACCTCATGGTCTACAGCTGAACTTGTGGAGGAAACAGAAGCTAAGCCTGGAGAGACACGCAGCCCCAGGAACAGAGGAACCCGGAAGCCTGAACACTGGAGATGTCGGCAGCTGTCTTGCTCCAACACGTGGACTTTGGTGAGGGAAGAAACTTATGTTTTGTGGCCTGGTAACTGTAAGCTTCTACCCCAAATAAATACCCTTTATAAAGACAAAAAAAAAAGTAAGTGACTCAGTATGTGTGTGTGTTTTCAAAGTATGGTCTGGGGGCCCTGGGAGTCTCCCAAAACCCTGCGCAGGGAGGGGAGGGAGTATTGTGTAAAGTCAAATCTATTTTTGTAATAGATTTTTTAAGGCACTGTTTGCCTTTTTTCATTCTCATTCTCTCACAAGAGTAAAGCAGAATTTTCCAGAGTGCCACTCCACTCACTAAGATTTTTTTTTTTTTTGGGGGGGTAGAGTATAGTTATTTTTCTCTTTATGAGCTTATTTTTCAAGAAATTAAATATTTTTATATCTTAGTTCTAATTTCTAATATCAATACATAAAACACACATAAACAAAAATTCTTTGGGGTCCTCAATAATTTTTAATCATGTAAAGGCTTCCTGACACCGAAAGATTGAAAATCACTAAAATACACAAACAGGACTACAAACAAATGTAAGACCCTTTTAAATATGGTTGGGATGTTGCCATTTTGCTCAGAATGAAGAACAGCTGCTGAGACTTGCAGCTTCTGGGGAAACTGTGAGGTCAGCAGTGGAACTTCTGTCCTTGTTGCTGAGAGAATCAGAAAGAAACCCAGGAGACCATCATCTGAAGTCAACCAGTGGAAACAGAAACTTCGTCCTATCTTCACATTGTTTAGAAGAAAGGCTACATGTGCTTTTCTCTGAATTTCTGGAATTCTCTGCATTTTCCTTTCTCGATCCACCATTTCTCTACTTTCTCTCAGGTATATATTCCCTCCACCCCACTTCCATGTGATGCTCTGGACACTCAGACTCTCCTGCCCACTGGGTTTGGCCAGTGGGGGACTGGCAACAGGAAGAAGGGCACGGCCAAAGAAATCGCCTCCTCCCTTATCCACAGAGGTGTCTTTGGCCACTGCTGATTCCTCGGTGATTCCAGTTCTTTGTAGGCAGCTCCCTCTACACTTCCAGCTGCCTCCCACTAGCTCCTGGCTGGTAAGCACCTTCCACCCACACCTTACCCAGGTGTGGGCTGGAAACGCTACCTCCTCCATCTCTCCTTCCAGTCCCAAGCAGGAGCAAGGCTTCCTGCCTTAGCTTATTCCAGGTTGCTCCATCTTCCACTAATTGCCCTTCCAGCTTTTCTAACATCTTGGTAACTAATTCCCTACCATAAATTCTCTCTATTGAATGACCTGACTTTCTGGCTCGACCCCGGTGAAATTGCAGAGAAGTAACCCTAGAAATGCCTTGGATTTAAGTTACCAAGATATTGCTCCATCATGGTGGGGGAAGAAAACCAACCCTCGACCCTTCCTAGAAGGTGGCAATGGAGGTGATGTGGAGGAAAACCAGGACACCCTGGTGGGCTCTGTCAACGACCCTTAGACCCCATGACAGGGATGCAAAAGGTTCTGATCCCCACCCTGCAGGTGTGCCTTGCTTCACTTTAATCATCACAGTTCCCCTTTACTGAGTGCCATCTTGCTTTGCACACATGACCTCATTAAACTGTCCTAGCAAGACTCTGAGTAAGCAATGATTGCTCCCATTTTATGGCTGTGGAAACTAACGCTTAGAAAAGTTACTAACATCCTAGGACATGCGCCAAGTAATGAGGAGAGCTAAGGTTTGAACTCAAAGAGCCTGTCCTTTGTCTACTGAGGATTCACAATAATTAACATTTAGTAAACACTGAAATGTTTTTGTCTCACCCCTAAGTTGTTTTGTCACTGACAACTTTACTGAGGCACTATTTATTTACCTACCATAACAGTCACCCATTTCAAGCATACAGTTCCATGATTTTTAATAAACTTACCAAGTTGTGTAACCATCACCATAATCCAGTTTTAGAACATTCCTTCTTCCCCAGTGGGATCCTTGATGCCAATGTGCAATCAACTGCCATTCCTAACTCCAGGCCCTGGCAATCCTTACTCTACATTGCATCTCTTCAGATATTTCATTTGGTGAAATCATATAATATGTGGTCTCTTGTGCCTGGCTTCTTTCATTTAACATGTTTGTGAAGTTCATCTCCAGTGTAGTATGTGTCGGCACTTTGCTTCTTTTTATTGCTAATATTCCATGGTATGTATATACCATATTTTGTTTACCTATTCATCAGTTGATGGACATTTCAGCTGTTTCCCCTTTGGGGCTATTATAAATATTCTGTGAACATTCATATATAGTTTTTTAGTAGACCTATGTTTTCTTTCTTCTGGGTATATAACTAGTAGGACTGCTGGACAATATAATAACTCTCTACTTAACATTTTGAGGAACTGCCAGCCATTTTCCAAAGCAGCTGCACCACCTTTCATTCCCACCAGTAGCATATGAGAAATCCAGTTTATCCACTCCTTTATTATCTTTTTGATTCTAGCCATCCTAGTGGGTGTGAAGTGGTATCTCATTGTGGTTTTGATTTGCATTTCCTTAAGGACTAATAATGTTGAGCATCTTTTCAAGTATTTAAAAGGCATTAATATATCTTCTTTGGAGAAATGTCTATTCAACTATTCTATTTGTTCAGTGAACTGCCTGTCTTACTACTGAGTTTCAAGGGTTCTCTATTCTGGACCCGAGTCTTTTCATGCTAAGCCTTGATATGCATTATATTATGTAATCCTACAAAAGCTATATTTAGTTGATACTCAGAAAAATGTCCATTTTACAGATTAGAGTACTGAGGGTCAGAGAGTTAAATCCCCTCTCGTATAGCTAGCCAGTGGCTGAAAGTGGGTTTTGAATCCAAGCAGCCTGACTCTAGAGACCAAACTCTCACCTCTACAGCTCCCCACTGCTTCTCCTTCTCCACTGAACAGGGGACAAAACCAGGAGGGAGCGGCGGCAGCAGCATTGAGGACTGCAAATGGGATGCATGCAGGCAGCCCCTTGACACCAAGTTAGGGGAGGGACAAGGCCCAGTGACACACCCATAACCGAATTCTAGACTGTGCTCTGCAAATACACTTGTTCCAACAGGCTTGGCTTTTCTCTGCTGGTTTGGTTTTACTCTCCTTCACCCTTTCAGTAGAAGCCCTTTAAAAGCAGTCTAATCAGGTTAAGCCAAACGAAAGGGTCTTTGCCCATGCCTGGGTGCCAACAGAATGAGAACAAGACTTCAAGAACGGGAGAGGCAGGGCTTCAGGAGAGGAAAGCTTTGCTGCCTAGAATGAGTCCTTGGGCACCTTCCTGGGGGACCCTCTGAGCAGGGCCACATGATGGCTTTGGGGCTCCAGACACTTTTGCCTTCATGGACTCCGTGCTCTATACACATACACACACACACGTATATATATATATATATATATATATATGTATGTATGTATGTATGTATGTATATGCACATATACATATATATTGTTATATTTTAATTCTATTTTACAGCTCAATATAGAGATGAATATAATCTATGTAGAATTACATCCATTCCTTTTCTCCTGATTTTCAAAGAAAATATTTTCATTGGCCCCTAAAATTATCATTGGCCCTAGGCACTGTGCCCTGAGCCAATGGAGAAATGGGTGCTGCTCCCAGGACTCTTGGGAAGGTCTACTCTTGTCTTCCGTGAGGTCAAATGGGTGGTGATCCTGCCCTCGCAGAGATGAGTCCGCATAAACTCAGCAGTGCCGCGCGTGCTGCCAGCTGGGACTCGGTAAATGTGGAATGGTGATCTGTGATGTTATTTATCTCCACGTACCTCTAAGCAGCTCACCTGGAGATGTTTTATATCCCCAGATCCAGGGAACTTAATTGAATTTCTATGAGTCTGCAGGTACACATCACCAAAAGACCACCAGGAAAAAACATCTCTAGGGAATTTTGTTCTATGTGACAGAAAAGTAAGCTGCATATAACTTGGTTTTCTCTCATGAGAACCAACCCCGATGAGTAACAGACGTTGATGCTTTGGGCATATGACTCTGTGTTTATCTGCACAGTTTAGTGTTCAAAGCAAACTTAGAAGCTTTATTCTTGTATTTCTATACTAATGTACAGAATCCAATAAAAGTGTGAAATGGTGTGAAGAAAAACCTCAAAGAGTAGTTATGCTATTTGCAAATAACTTCTCATTTGCTGAAAAGCAGCTGATCTTCATCTAATGGGATGGCAGTGTCTGACAGGACTTTGTCAAGACAGGTAAGGAAACACAGAAGCAAGGGTCTCCCTATAACAAACGCAACATCTTTCCAACATGAATGACTTCAGCTTAATGCAGGTTTAGACGGAAAAAGCCACATGATCCAAAAAATAAATGGCCATCCACTATTTTTCCAAAACAGAAAATACGCAAATATTTCAGAACACCAGCACTTGTAACCAAAGCAGGAAGGTGACTGCACTGAGGCAGCAACTTCCTACCATCCCCCCTTTCAGACAGCAGGGACTGACCCTGGTGTCGATCTGTGTTCACCTCAAAAATGCCAACAAAGCCCAGAAGGAACCCACCTACTCTTCATTCTGAATTAGGAGGAGATGGAATTTTCCATTAAAGGCCCCGGGTTTTCAGCATCATTCCTCGTAAACCTATAATGCAACCAGTGGTGAAGGGTTTGGAAGCTGTGGGTATAACTTGGCTATAATTTCTTTGTTCATCTTTAGCTACAATGTTGACAGCTCCCACACTGCTTACCCTGGAACATAAAGCATTACTCTGTTTCTTTCCTGTGGTTTAGTAGATGTAGATAGAGGCTAGAGAGAAATTGTATCTAATTTCAAATACTTTAAAATTACAATATTAGGTCCAAGAGAATACTCTTTTCCTATTAATTTCCTGTTGCTGCTGTAACCTATTGCTACAAATTCAGTAACTTAAAACAACACAAATGTATTATTTTACCGTTCTGGGACTCTGAAGCCCTAAAATCAAAGTGGCAGCAGGGGTGTGTTCCTCCTGGAAGCTCCTTTCCCTTTTCCAGCTCCGGGAGGCCATCCGCATTTAACGGCTCAAGGCCCTTTCCTCCATCTTCAAAGTCAGCAGCGCAGCATCTTCAAGTCTCTCTCTCTGACCTCTGCTTGCCATCACATCTCCTTCCTGCCTCTGGCCCTGCTCCCTTTTTAGGACCCATGTGATGACACTGGGCCCCCCAGGTAACCCAGGATCATCTTCCCATCACATCTGCAAAGTCCATTTTGCCACTTAAGGTAACATAGTCATAGGTTCCAGGGACTAGGGCATGGACATCTTTGGGGACGGGGGACAGGGGGGAGGGGGCATTATTCTGTCTGTGACAAATATCAATGAAATTTTCTATATTTCTAAAAACAAGAGTGAGGACTGAAGAACTCTTGAAGCTACTTGTCCACAGTCATGGACATACCTACTACTACGTAACAAATGCAGTGGCAAAAACAACATTCATCACCCAGTTTCTGGGGTTCAGGCATCTGGACCTGGCTTAACTCATCCTCAGGCCCAGGGTCCCTCACCCAGGCTGGACTCAAGGTCTCTGTCAGGGTGCAGGCACTTCAAGGATTGACTGGGGAGGCTCAGCTTCCAAGCTCACTCACGCGGCAGTTGGCCGGCTTCAGTCCTGGCAGGATGTTGGCCAGAAACATCAGGCCCTGCCTCCTGGACGTCGCCTAGGACAGCTCAGAGCACCGCAGCTGGACTCAGCAGAATGAGCAAGGGAGGGGGGCAGGAGGCAAGACAACTGGGTCACACACTCAAAAACTGGCTCACAGACTGTCCAGGCAAGTTCTAAATGGTCTTGAACTGTGGCAACAGCATCCAAATTAATGTCTAGACAGCGAGTGCATCACTTTGAAGAAGAAAATCCTGGGTTTCCTTCCATATTGCTCATAGGGAGACACCGTCTCCTTTCAGGCACGCCTTGGGCATAAAACCAAAATTGAATGCGCTCTTTTACCTCCATATATGACCAATGGTCTTGCGGAAGGAAAGAAGTAATTGTAATTGCTGAAGGGATAGGAGCTAAAAGATCCCATCAAACTTAATGGTTTTGAGAAGTGGTTTTTAAGCTTTTTAGATCATCAAGTCCTTAGAAAATCTGATGAAATTTACACATCCTTTTTCAGAAAAAAAATGCTTATATGTCCACATATATAACTAATCTAACTCTAACAGCAATGAGGTAATTAATATGATTTGCATTTTACTGATGAGAAAATTGAGGCTCATTAAGTCATTTGGCCAAAGTACAACAGAAAGTGCTCCCTTAGAATTCAAATCCAATGATCCAGAAAACACAGTATATAACAGGGCCTTCTAAACAAGAGGAAACATGGGAAATCATTTATGACATGTGTGGATTTGAAAAATGCATTACGTTCCTCTTTGTCATGACACTGATAGATTATAGTTCCCAACGGTGACAATTTGGGCATCCCTGGGGCTACTCTAGACTCCTTTCTAAAATGGACTCCAATCTAGCAGAGATGCAAAGAAGTGACCAGAAAACACAATATTATCATAGAGGTATCAAATCAACAGAGATCACTCTGAATTTTTCTAAATGAAAATTCAGATTTTATAAGCAAATGGTGCTGGAACAACTGGATATCTACATGGAAGAAAACAAATTTTGTCCCTCCCTTTGTGCCAAACACACAAATTGACTCTAAATGGATTATAAATGGGGAAGTAGATGTGGCTCAAGCGTCTACCATATGGGAGGTCCACAGTTCGATTCACAGGGCTTCCTGGTGAAGGCGAGCTGGCCTGTGCGGAATGCTGGCCCGCGTGGAGAACTGAAGCAGCAAGATGATGCAACAAAAAGAGACACAGAAGAGAGACAATAAGACTCAGCAGGCCAGGGAGCGGAGGTGGCGCAAGAGATTGAGTGCCTCTCTCCACTCCAAAAGGCCCCCAAGATTGGTTCCCGGTGCCACCTGAAGAGAAGGCAAGCAGACACAGAAGAACACAGAGAGAGCAGACAGTAAGCACAAAACAACGGGGGGGGGAGGGGGTTAATAAATAAATAAATCTTTAAAAATAAAAAATAAATGGATCATAAATGTCAGAGGTGAAACTATTAAATTTCTAGAAGTGAACATAAGAGAAAGTCTTGGGGAAACTGGTTTGGTGAAGACTTCTTAATTAGGATACAAAAGGCATACCATAAAAAATGATGAAACAAGTATCCAGATTAAAAACCTTTACTCTTTGAAAGGCACAGTGAAGAAAATGAAAGGGCTGGGAGCAGATGTGGCTCAAGCAGTTCAGTGCCCGCCTCCCACATGGGAGGTCTCAGGTTCAGTTCCTGGTGCCTCCTGAAAAACAAACAAACAAACAAAAAAGCCAACTCAGGGAAGCCAATGTTGCTCAGTAGTTGAGCACCAGCTTCTCACACAGGAGGTCCAGGGTTCAATCCCTAGCCCCCGGTACTTCAAAAAAAAAAAAAGAGGGGCCAGCTGTAGCCCAGTTGGTAGGGCACTGGTTTACCACATGGGAGGCCCCAGGTTCAGTTCCTGGGGCCTCTTCGAGCGGGCAGACCGCCTTGAGAAGGCAAGCCGCCGTGGGCAGGGCAAAGCCGCCGTGGGCAGGGCAAAAGCCACCATGGGCAGGGCAAAAGCCACCACGGGCAGGGCAAGCCCCCGCGAGCAGGACAAGCCGCCCGCGAGCAAGCAAGGCTGCCACGCGGTGAGCTGACTTGGCGGGTCGCCGCAATGGGGGGAGACAAGCAGACACAGAAGGACGCAAAAAAAATGAACACAGCAAGAACAAGCAGAAAGGGGTGAGGATATATAATAAAAAATTAAAAAAAAAAAAAAGAAAGAGAAAATGAAAGGGCAATCCACTCACATGGAAAAACATTTGCAAAACATCTATCCAACAGAAGGCTTAATGCTTGTAGTTATAAACAATTTTCCTGTAAAACTGAAACTGAGCCTAATAATAACTAATGCCTAAGAGTTAACTCCTGAAAACCTCCTTGTTACTCAAAAGTGGCCTCTCTCTAAGCCAAACTCAGCAAATAAATTCATAACCTTCCCCGCAGGGTGGGACATGACTCCTGGAGATAAGCCTCCCTGACACTGAGGGATTAATACCAAGCGTCAACCAGTAATACATTTGGAAAAAGACCTTGACCAAAAGGGGGAAACATTAAATACAAAGAGTTTTTACAGCTAAGAGACCTCAAAGTGAGTTGGGAGGTCATTCCAAAGGTCACTCTTACACAGGTCTCAGGTGGATCTTATTAACTGCCACAATAAACAAAGCCTCAAACGGGTGCTCCCAAGGGCTCTAGAGACATTTTGCACACAACCCTATGAAATCAGCACCTCGTCAGCGGACCTTACCCTGAAATATATGATAATCTATTTACCCAATTTAACAGAGTTATATTGTAGGTTCTTCTATCCCTTTCATTTGAACCTATAAATAGCACTATACCTGTTAAATATACGTCCCAGAGACATAAATCTTCATTCTGTCCATATGCCAGTTGAGCCCTGACTCTCAGCAAAGTTGCGGCCAACACCTAGTCTCCAGTTCTTCAGACGCACCCAGGACAACTAACAAAATGACAATGATGGACAACCCCCATACCAAAAACAGAATATCTACAACTGCAAGCAAAATAGTTCCTTCCATCTGCCCCACAAGATCTAAGCGCCCTCTGAATCTGAAGCAGAGTAGACTTCATCACCTCAAATTCCTCAAAATTGAGGAATGAACAAACGTAAGGGGGGGGGGTGCAGCCACAGACCAAAGTAGACTTATTTTTACTGTAGTAAAAATAATTTGTAACAATGATATAAAGATAGTGGTTACCAGAGGTTCTGAGGGGAGGGGGAGGGAAGAACAAGTGGAACATAGGGCATTTTTAGGACACTGGGATTGTTCTACATGATACTGTAATGGCAGATACGGGCCATTAAACATTTTGTCAAAACCTGTAAAACTGTACAGGGAAAAGAGTAAACCATAATGTAAACTATAGACCTTGGTTGGAAGCAATGCTTCAGTGCTGGTTCAATTGTAGCAAATCTACCACACTAATGTAAGATGTTATTAATAGGGGAAAATGCAGGAAGGGGTCGGGGTGGGTTATATGGAATCCCCCATACTTACTATTTTTTTAATACAATATTACTGGCATTTATTTATTTAGATTTATTTATTTATCACCACCCCCCGCCCCCCGGCCATCGTCTGCGCTGTCTGCTCTCTGTGTCCATTCACTGTGTGCTCATCTTTTCTTTAGGAGGCACCAGGAACCGAACCTGGGACCTCCCATGTGGGAGAGGCGCTCAATCACTTGAGCCACCTCAGCTCCCTGCTGTGTTGTCTCTCTCATTGTCTTTCCTCTCTGTGTATCCTTGTTGCGTCACCTTGTTGCATCAGCTAACCACACCTGCCCATCACACCAGCTTGCCGTCTTGCTCATCTTCTCCAGAAGGCACCGGGAACCAAACCTGGGACCTCTCATGTGGCAGGTGGGAGCTCAGCTGCTTGAGCCACATCTGCTTGCCATCCCCTATACTTTCGATGTAACTTTTCTGTAATCTAAAGCTTCTCTAAAAATAAAGTTTTTTAAAAATTAAAAATAAAAATAAAAAACATATATCCAACAGAAGGCTCTTATCCAGATTTTATAGATAGCTTTTATACTCGATAATGAGAAGACAAACCCAGTTTTTTAAATGGGCAAAAGATCTGAATAAGCACCTCAAAAGAAAAGATGTAAATATCCAATAAGCATGTAAAAAGATGCACAGCATTGTTAGTCATCAGGGATATTCAAATTAAAACCCTACACACCTGCCTGAATTGCTAAAGTTAAACAGACTAACAGCAACAAGTATTGGTGAAAACGCAGAGCAAGTGGAACTTTCAAACATTGCTGAGGTAAGAATGTAAAATTGTGCTTAAAAAGTTATCCACACATATATTATTTTTTCACATTTTTTGAAAAACCCAATCCTTTAATAACATCTTGTTTTCTTTTTTCTATTTTTTTATTTTTTTAAATTATTTTTTATTTTTTAAGTTCTCATATATTTTAACTCTTACATTTAAATATCATTATTATTTCATTTTCCTATTCACTGCAATTGGCTATTGTTATGGCTTCACCTTTGAAGAGGCTAGGGATCACAGA
>PVKH010038627.1:0-11298 GCA_004027955.1 Chaetophractus vellerosus | reverse complement strand
GCTAGAGCAAGGGAGTCACTGCACTCTGAGGCTGGTCTAGGGTTCTTCACACAGGGATGGAGTTTAAAGAGCAGAAAGAGGGCAAACTCCAATATTCAAGTCCCCCTGAACCCTTTGCTTGTGTCATGCTTGCTATTGTTCCATTTAAAAAGCCACTTGGTCTAGTCTGGAGTAAATGTGATGAAATAACTGAAGTGGAAGAGTTGCAAGTCACATTGCAAATGGGCATGAATAAGAGGAAGAAGAAAATGATATGTGATCCACACATGTTAAAGGGTGGGATGTATAATCTTCTTACAGGAAGTGGAAGTGCATAATTGTGAAAATAATATACCATTGCCTTCTCTCTTCATCACAAATATACACTTCCCATCTACTCCCAAATTACACCCACCCATCCAAAGGAAGGAACCCCAAAATCACATCTAGTTCTACCATTGGGGTCAAAATCTAAGATCTTATTATCATCTCTACATTGAGTTCCAACGTGGCTTCCCTGGAATTGGAAAGAATAGGAAACATGTAAGTGACTGCTACATAGAAATTCCCTGAAATCCTGATGGGAAATGTTGAAAGGCCTGCCACATAGGAGTAGAGAATATTCCTTGATTAGTCCCAGTTTTGCTCCCTGGGAGCAGCTCCCCAGTCCCTATTCTTCAAGGCTCTTGGCCCTATCCTTTGGGGGCTTCTTCACTTTTCATATACTCCTTGGTCTTGGAGATCATGCCTTCCTTGGTTGCTGAGCAGATTTATTAACCTTATTCCTTCCCACAGAAAGGTGAGCACCCAAAAGTTGTTTTAGATCTTTGATAGTAACAGTTTATTCTAATTGAGGCTGGCAATGTTTTTGGCACTGCATCTCAACTATTTAAATATATATATATTTGATTCTAGTCAACCTTCTATGCCAATATTGATCACCAAAATTCTTTCCAATGTGTAACTCTCTCTCCTTAATTATATAGTATCTTGAGTTTATCAGAATTCTATAGGACCATAGCATTTGTTTATTTTCCCTGTGTATTTTTCCAGTTGAAAATAGTTCCTAAGGGCCATCTTAATGTATTCAGATGTTTAAACAAAGATTTAAGAGCTGCATACATCCTTGAATTGGTCTTTCCTTTAATATCATATCTTACCTTGAATCTTAGTCATTGTAGCTCAAAGCATTTCTCAATTTTATTTTATTTTTTCTTGTTGGAGATGAGAAATAGTGCCATTTTCTAATCCTGAAATTCCAAGAATTTCTCAATAAGTTCATTTCTTTCCATTTTATCCACTCTTGCAAACAGTTTTATTCTTTTCTGAGCTCATTTTTTTCTTGTGGTACCTTTACCACAGATATATAAACCAGTTATGCTAATAGTATTGTTTCAAAATCTCTTCAGCCAAAGCCACATGTTATTTTGGCATATTATCTACCTTCCAAGTTATAACACATGACAGGTTTACCAAATGTTTCACTATTGCACTGACTGACATCTTTTTAGCTTCTAATAATAATTTGTTTACTATCCTTTGTTTGGCCCTGAAGCCAATCTTATACATTTAGTTTCTTTGTTAAAGCAGCATCCCATTTAGAGTACTGATCTTTATATTAGTCAAAGTTTCTATAGTATCAAACACCACCCACATCTTAGTGGTATATAATATAAATATTTCCTTCTCACTCATTTTACATGAGGACTATGGGTTGCCTATATTTCTGTTTCAGCTCTGGCCCCTGGAAAAATTGTGGATTGGTCTCAGCTCTCAGTTTTCACTGTGTCTTCTTATTCTAGGACTCAGGCTGAAGGAGCAGCCCTGACGTGAGGAATACCCATCCTTACAGGAGAGGGGAGAACAAGGGTGAGGCCAAGCTGAACCATTCAATCATATTTGAATTTGCTACATGAATATACTATATAATATCCACTCATATTCCATTGGCCAAAGCCAATCATTTGACCAAGCACAAAGTCAGCATTGCAGATGTATAGAAGGCAAGTAAGCCACATGATAAAGAATGGGATTGTATATAATCCTATAAAGCAAGAATTTCTCAATAAGTTCATTTAAAAGGAATGCAGGGAATGTACAATTTTGAGCAATCCTCATGGAGAATAATTATGAGAATTCAATGAGGTAATTTTTAAAATGTACACCTAATGAACTTTCACAAACTGAACACACCAGTGTAACCATAACCCCAATCAAGAAAGAGATTATTATTGGTATACTAGAAACATTCATTATACTCCCTTCCAGGCATGTTCACAGCAGGGGTATCCACTACCTGCTTTCTAACAGCAGAGACTAATTTTGTCCGTTTTATCATTTACATAAAAGGAATTATACAGTATGTGTTATTTTGTGCTGGCTTTTCTCTCTTCACATTAGGAGTGTGAGGTTCATCCATATAGTTTATAGGTAGCTGTAAACCATTCATAGGCATTGTTTTATAGTATTCCATTGTATGCATGTACTATGATTAATTAATCTATTTTATTATTGGTGGGTATTTGAGGGGTTAAGATTTAAAAATTGCCAGGCACATAGGTGATGGTTCTATAATTTTTGTCCCTTTTCTGTTCTCTTCCTCTTGTGTATCAGCTTATGTGGTTAAAATGAACATCCAAATGCTTCTTATCACATCTAAGTTCAAGAAAACCGAGGATAGGTCTCCGTTGGGTTAGACGTTATGCAGCACAGTCATAAATAATCTAATCTATCAACTAGTCCTCCGCATGAGAACACGTGCTGTATATGTAGGGTCTAAGAGTATATTTGCCTGAACTCTTCTACATTTGTTCTGTGTGGTCGAACCAATTGTCAGATTCACTGATATCATCTGAAAGTTAGCCCAAAGCATGTGTATGTGTATGAAAAACATATAAAACATGAATTCTTTCTTAACATCCTTCCTTCCTTTCTCCCATTATTAAAGTCTATTTAGGATCTTCTTCCAGGTAAATTTGGCTGCTTACAACTGGCAGGAGCAGCTTGATCATTGTCTTTTTAATTTTAAAACATTTACTGGGCTTACCCTCAATAATTCTAGTAAATGATTGTGGCCCATTCATTCTAAAGTTAGGATAAATCTTGGGTTATAACTGATTCTTATTATATGATTATCCAAAATTAAATTGCAAGATGAATTCAGTCATCTTTACCGTCGTAGCCTCAGTAGAAGCTGCCTGGACTGTTTTGTTTTGGGCAGTGAAAATAAAGATTTTATGTTTTTGAGTTCTTGCTGTTGCCCTTTTGCTTCCTTAGTGCATAAAAGTGAATAACTGAAGGTATTTTTAGCCAATCCTTATTTAACGATTTCATAGGGCATAGCTTCTCAGTGGCTATTTCTCAGAGAAGTACCAGAACAAATATGTATTGCATTCTCTAGTCACAACCTTGGTCTTCCCCTCCAGCTAATGTCAGCTCTAATCAAATTGGACTTGTAGCAAGGTCTTTTGTCTACAGTCACTTCTTCAGAAAACTTTTGAGCTTCTCTTTTTTTTTTTCCCTGCCAAACAAGCACAGAAGAATACTCCCCTTCTTTTGTTTTAAAGCAAACTAAAAACAAACAAACTAACTAAAACATAATTTCACTTCTAAATAATTCTGTCCTTGAAATGCCAAAGGTGAGATTATTTAAAAAAAGCTCATCTAAGTTATAGAAAATACTATACCATGGTGGAAAATAATAATGATAATGGGAGTAGTAATTGTTGTAATAAAAATACATATTTATTGACTGGATACAATATGCCAGTCACTCATTTGACGACGTGTTGTAAGACATGTCTCCTTCTTTCAAGGAGCTCAATCTATTGAGCATATAAAAACAAAATAATTCCAGGTCGACTTGGTAAGTATAGTGATAGAGATATCATAGCATGTTAAGAAAGCAAAGGGGCAGAGGGCCCACTGTACCATCAGAATATCACAGAAAAAATGTTTAAGTAATGATCAAAATTATGAGAGAAGTCAAAAGTACATGAAGAAATTACATTCATTGTGAAACAATTCTGTGGTTTTTGTTCCAGAACATTTCAAAATTGGAAGAACTTCTTTGCAAGATAGAGCATAGGAACAAAGAAGGTCTATAAGTTTCAAGGAAAACAGCAAAGCTCAAATCATCTTCCCACCAACCATCTTTTTACTCAGTCTTTGCCTATGCAGCCCAATATCTCCAAGTACATGTATACTGAGTTTATCATAAGGTAAAGTAACTTCATATTTCTACTCTTACTAGATTTTTGTATATCGTGACCCTTCCTATCTCTTGCACATTAGGATAGGACTGACTGAATGGTCAATTTGCTAAGAGATGTATAAAACATATATTAGGAACCCTACATAATGAGACAAATAGTTCAGGCTATTACACATATAGAATTTTTGTTCATGTTTTTGTGCAGTTCTTTGTTCTGAGGAAGGGATTGGCAATATTTTCTCTAAAGAGCTAGACAGTAAATATATTAGGCTTTGAGGGCCAAGAGGCAAAATCTAGGGTACCATGTAATTAAAATGTAACCATTTAAAATGAGAAAAAAGCATTTTTGCCTGAATACCCTTGGTCCAACCCCAAGCATTATCTCTATGGATCATTATAATAAAATGTTTAATGTGAATTATTAATATGACACAAATATTCATTTTTAAAATATCAATACAAATTTTAAATACTGTACTATTTAAAAAAAATATTTTTCAGAACAGAAGTTCTGTCCCTTAGTAAAAATTATGTTTTAAAATCTCCTCCCTATCTATTTAATTCAATTTGATAAAATATTTTTAAGGTAGATGCATCTATGGGCAGTATGTCTATATTATTAAAAAATATTTTAGCATTACTGATAGTATTACTTTGATATTATATACAGAAATATTTGAAATAGAGGAACTATGAGCAAGGAGGTTTTAATGTATTCAAAAAAGCTGCAAAATCAATTAACAGCACTCAAATGTGTAGAGTCTCTCTGTGACACCTCCGCAGCTAAGCCAGTCCCTGACCAGCTGAATCAGCTTGAAGGTTAAAACTTCTGCATCTCCAGATGCCAGCATCTTTTAAAAGCGCTTTCCTTCTACATGCTAGGACAAATATATCTTCTCTCCTTTGACAGGATAAGCCTGTATGATTTTTTCCCCCCTTTATCCACATATGTATATGTGGGTGTGAAATCATCCAAGCACATCAAGAGTAAGCACCCCAAATTAAAAGAGAAGGAAGGTGATAGAATATAAGTGATGTGAAGTTCTGTTATAACTGATGTTGAAATTCTTAGCTTTTCCTTTTATGCAAATAATTCCCATTCTTTCAGCTGTTTGTCAGCATTGGATTTTGTCATTGTTATGGAGATGATCCTTTACCCTACCTGTCTTTCTATCAGGGTAGTTGAAGCTAATTCTGTACCCTGATGTAGGATTATTATCAGGTTGAGCACTTATCTGACAAAATTTGTGGTGAGGTGTCTACTGCACATCAGATAAGCCAGTGCCCCCTGGTCATGAGTTCTTATGGCGTTCCCATTAGTTTGTGAAAGCTGTCAAAAATGCCGCTGTTATCGTTTCATTTACTCCCGAAATTTGAAGGTCATCTTAGAGATTTAATTAAATTTTTCCTTTGTCAACTCAGAAATACCACTCAGTTTAGCTCTTTATTGCTTTGGAAGCTGAAATGGCATTCCAGGAGGCAGGTATTTCAAGGCTGTATGCTAAACTAGTTATTGCAATGATAATGATCATTGAATGCCACAAGTACATTGGGAACTAAACACAGTAGAGAAACAGTTAAAGGCTCCTGAGGTTGTCCTATAGCCTCAGTGGGAGAGCTCTCATTCCATTCCATGCTTTTCAGCCAAGGGGTTGGCAAACTCTGAACACTTAACTTGTGCTGCTAAGAGTTCAAGAGTCTTCCGTTCATTAAGTGTGCCCTACATCCTCTTGTCCCTAGGCTCTCGAGCATGCTTTTCCAGTTGAGGTGATGCTCTCTGTGTTAGGAGGGGCTGCTTCTTCCCCACGTCCGACATCTTCTTCCGTACACATGGGCCACCAATATTGAGAACCACAGAGTAATACAAGATTTGTAATCAAAGCAAAACCTGGAACTTAAGGCTTTGTTAGGGCCAGAGCATTTTGATCTTGTGGTTTTTAGCAACCTATGTTGTGCAGAGTGGCTGTTTCACGGAGGTGGTGCTAGACCTCCGGATGCTGGTGGATAAGGTTTTTAAACGCAGGCTATCATTGAAGTTTATGGCAATTTTGATCATGTATCAGTGATTACCAGTAGCCTTAGGCCAAAATGGGGGTGAGTGTGGGGGTGGCTAGTGTTGATGTTTGGATTACGCAGGCTGATCTTTTCCTAAGCAGGGTAACTGAAGCAAAGATTTTCCCACGTGGGAAAAATCTTTCCAAATACAGGCCTTTGAGATATTAGCAAAATATTTTAAAATTTTAATCTGCAAGGCAACTGCAATAGCCTGGTGAGTCTCAGCATTAGTGGGCTTTGCTTTAAATGGTTAAAGGCAGCTCTAGGTAGTCAGTGCTAGATTGGCTGTCCCACATTTTATTTTAAATTCAGAACTGCAGAAGGAACTGTGGAGGGTTTAGCATTAGATTCATGTGCTTTGGCAACAAACTCAAGAGTTACTCCCATCATCTAGTCTCCAGTTGACCTGGCTTAGTGCCCTGGGAGCAGGTTTTCTAGACCTAAGGAACCCCATCCTGAGAGGCAGTTGAAAACACAGTAGCACAAACTGAAAATGTGCCACACTCTCAGTGCAGATGTGGATTTTTCCCACCAGATGGAGTTAACAATTAACTTCCCTTGCCAGGAACTCTCTTTTAACTCATTCTAAGATCAGAATTCATAGATTCAGATTAACTGGATCCCAGGAAAGCTAAAGGGAAAAATGATTCCCTCTATCCACCTTCTTTGACTGAGATATATCACTTAATGTTTAAGCTAAGTGTTTTAAGTGAGCAAACAAAGAAATGTTGGGGGAGGGTGTTTCTTCCCAACTCCTGATAGGTCCTTCCACAAGGAAAGAGGAATCCTTTAGTTTAAGCCTCTAGCCTTTTCTTTTCTCCCTTACTCACTTCTCACTTCTGGGTAAGGAGTATCTAATTGGTGAGTGTGGAGGGGGAAATTCCAGTTCCTTTCTATTTCTTTTTAGGAACGAGCTGCCTCCAGGGAAAGCCTTTCGACTCTGCTCCTTGAGATGCTTAAAGCCTCCAGAGCCCCCCATAGAAGAGGTCTGTCTTGGTCCACTGCTGCTTGGCGCTGGCAGGATAAGTCTGTCCCCTTCCAGAATTCAGTATTAGGAAGTACACTTGCCTGCTGATATGAGATGCATTTTCTATATCAATTTTATCAGTATTAGACTCCCCTCTGCTGATTCCTTTAGTAAACAGTTGGCTCCAAATGTAGGGGCTCCCTTGAATCCTAACACCTTATTATGCTCTCCTATGATTTCATGGCATGGGACAGGTTGGTATATTAAAAGGAAATTTTGATTGAAATCAAGAAGACAAAATAATAGATATGGCATGGAAGATGCATCTTGAGCAAGTAAAATTCCAGGGGCATCACTCAACGAAGGCTGGAACTCAAAGGTGGCCAGCAGCAGTACTGCCACCCCCTGGAGAGGTATGTGGGAGGAGGGCGCAGACTAGGTGGGGTGGTGGGAGGGGACACTTCTTAATGGTGACAGGCTTCTTGTAGCTAGGTGGTAGATGTTTGCTTATCATTCTGATAGCACCTGAGCCCTTGTAGGAAATTGGCACCATGTGATTCACACCGCTAGAGACCTGGGGAAGCCCAGGTCTCAGCTGACTTGATGCCAGGCAGTGTGATGAGAACTTCCAGTGTAATCATATTCCCAGTTTTCTCTCCTTCATGCTCAGTGGAATACCTGGAGTACCTCCAGAAATCATGCATTTGGTTTTTGCCAAGACTAATGTATCCATTATTAATTGCTACTTTAAAAATGACTGCAAAAAACTTGGTTTAAAAAAACAGCCACTATGTCTTTTTGTTCATGAGTATACCCTATGGGTCAGCAGGGCTGTTCTGCTGATCTGAGTCAGGCTTTGCTGCTTTCAGCTGGACTGGCGGGTGCACAGGGCAGGCTGCATGGACGTGCGATCCGTGCAGTTGCTCAGGGCCCAATGCTCAGAAGTCCCCCATGCTCGGTCTAACACACTGCTGTCACTGCGCTGAAGTTCTTAAGTTTTAAACCAGAGACCTCACATTTTCATGTGGCACTGGACCCTGCAAATGATATGGCCAGTCCTGCTGATGTATCTGCAGTCTACTGTTCAGTCAGCAGGAGCATGGCCTCACTCACATGACTGGGGTTGGGCTGCACTGATGGGGTGCATTGACCAACTACTCTCATCGTCTATAAGAGCAGCCCAGGTCTGTGCACATGGTGGGTGTGGAGTTCAGAGAAAGAGAAAGAGAGGAAGAGAGAGAGAGGAAGAGGGAGAGAGAAAGGAAGAGAGAGAAGAAGAGAGAGAATTTGCAAAACCTCTTGATGTATAACAATAAGCCAGACACATAGTAGATGCTCGATAAATTTCAATTCTCTTCATCTTTCTTAGGCTCAATTGCCCTTGCAATTACCCAAAACCCTAAAATTTATTTTAAATAAACCATGTTTCAAGCAACTCTCCTTAGGCCATATATGAAATTGATTTTCTGACTCTAAACATGTTTGTTTGTTTTTTTAAATTTATCTATCTTAAGTTTAATGTTAATTTTAGTGGAAGACTTTAAAAAATTGATTCTGTCATTTTATTCATTAATTCGCCATCTCATCATTGTGCCATTAAATCTGAAAAGAAAGGAAATTGGAGTTATCCATGTGGGTAAAGTGTAGTCTAACAACATCTACTTTAAATAGAAAATAAACACATGTTACCAAGAGACTAGGTCAGGAAAGAAAAGTGCTCATGGAAGTGCCAATGGTTTGGTCTTGCAAACAGGCAGAACATTTTGACTTTTAGCATCATCAGGTACTGAGCTGTGGTGTGTGTTGTATTGGTGAAATCACCTTCCCTAAATTATTTTACAAGTGAATTCTGCAAGTAAATGAGCCACAGTCCAGGAAAGCCTCAGGGATATGTTTGCTTCATGTTCCCAACAATCCTTCTGCTCCAGTAATCTGTAGTCAGTTACACTAACTCTTGCCCAATTGTTTTTCCTTCTAAATGCTGTGCTATGCTTCAGTGCTTAAGGCAATCTTTCCAATATTGCTTACATTTAAATATTTGTTTATCTGACAGAGATTCAGACAGATACAGTTCTCGTCTCTGAATATGCAAGACCCTCGAGAGTTTGTATTTGAAAGAAAGCAATCAAAACCTTTCTTTAACATGTGGCATATGCGACAAACATATACAGACACACGTGCGTGTATATACACATATATAAAATGCAATGCACAAGCAAAATAGCAACTTTTCTTTTTGTAACACACTATAAGTCTGTCCTGGTAATTTCTCTAGCTGTTAATTATCATAATAATTACTCACCTGCTGAAGTCAAGAGGTGATAGACAACCCATAGTTATATTGTACTGTGTAGACAGGCAAAGTGTGACGGGATTAATTACACAATATTAGGTATGCAGTGACATCTTTGGTTGAAACTGAGTGTTTAGAACTGGTGCTTTGCATTTTACATGTAATCTTAAGGCTTTCTAAAAGTGGCTTATGAAGAGAGTAGAGTTTTTCCCCCTCCGACCTTATCAGAAACAGACAAATCTCGAATGAATCTTAAGCAGTTAATTTAACAGATCAAATACTAAAGTTTGTGTGCTGTTTGTGCATCTTGTACCCCCAGTTAGTTAGTTTTTCTCTTAATGTTCAGGAACAGCTTCAATGGTGTATAACGTTTTCTTTTGCGAAGGTATTCCTCATGTGTTATTGAACAAAAATTCCACTTTCCAGTTGACAAGACTGTGCTTTCTCATTAGGGAGGCCCCTAAAGACTTAAGAAAGTCCTAACTATCCTGTAAATAGACTGAATACTTCTTTATATCATTGTTTTCTTTGAGCAAATAAATCACTCATGCCTTTTAAGTTGTCTAAAAGCATTCAGAGCAGCTCAAGCTGGATAAAGTGATCTGGAGGAGAAAGATCATACATCTGCATCTTAAAAGGTAAGAAGGAGAGAGATGAACAACTGGAGCAACAATATACAAAACTTATGGTGCCTATTGGTTATTCTATTTAAAGATAAAATTTAGATTCATTAATGATGAAAATTAAAATTTTGAGTGTTCTGTTGGATTTAAGATTTCTAAACTGACCCTGTCCTCTCTTACTACCAGAAACGGAGAGTTTTCTCTATAACGTCTTTTTAAATGTTCCCATTTCAAAACAATCTAGGCCAAGGAAGTGTGAAATTCCCTTACAAAGCCAGCTTTCCAAAAATTTTTGAAGCAGGTTCTATGCCCTTAATCTCCACATCCAAAATGTTTTTGTTCCCTCTTTAGTCAATCAGGTCCCCAGGTTACTCATGGTCTCATGTCCTCTCACCATTTAAAAAAGCCTGCTGTCAGAAAACAATCTGACAAACTCATTCAGACTAACTAATACATCATAAAGTGTTATTCCTGCTAGTATGAAAAGCAAACGATCTCAAACGATAGAATTTCAAATATTGGCAAACTAGAAGGAAATGGGGATCCCTGAAATCAAATAAAGCAACTCTTCTATCAGTTGTAAGACTTTTCCTCCTCCCGTGAGGGTCAATAAGCTCATCTTCTGGAAGAATCAAAACATTTACTAGGGTTAGTCTTTAGAGCAAGCTGATTCTAAAATCAGAAATGACAATTTCCATTTTAGTGAAGACATGCAATTTAATTGAGGACTTGGAGAGGATGGGGTAACCCTAAGGTCTACATCTTGAAACACTGCCTTCTTTCCTGCTTACATGGTTTACTTATTAGATCTTACAAGGAGGGCCAGAGGAAACGACCAGGGTGAACTGGAAAAGCCATTCATGGGTCAGAGTAAGTAGCGACACCCTCCCCAGAAATTTCCTTCAGAAGTCATTCTCTACTTGACTTCTGAATATTTGCTAATGTTGTGTATGTTAGTTAGTAATTCTGCCACTTGTCTCATTACTGTGAAAGCTTTAAGTCCCAAAGACCTAATCAGAGCACGGAGGAGCAATTTTCTTATTTGGAGCTATGTTGGCTGGTGAGCTGCTCAGCTTTGAACTGTAGTGTGGTCTATGGCCATTCTTTGAGACCTATCCTCTACTTTGATGGCTCTTGCCATCAAGGGTAATTGAGTAGAAAAATCACC
>PVKH010038626.1:0-11298 GCA_004027955.1 Chaetophractus vellerosus | reverse complement strand
CCAGACCAAGAGAAGGGCCTGGAATCTGGGATGGAAGTCAAGGCTGAATGGGAAGACAGAGCTGTAAATAGAACCTTTCTTACCCAAAGTAATAGTAATACTTTTTTACAAAATTGATAAACATAAATTTCACTAGAAATGATTATAAAAGACCTCCTTGAAGACCTCGCTAACTCAAAACAGAAGAAAATCATCATGGATTGACAACACGTCCGTGTTACGGGACTTTTAAAGGAAGCTGTGGTTAAAGGGTTAGCACAACCTTTGCCTCTTCTGCCCAGGAACGTGACCTTGGGTTAACCTTCTAGTTCTGGTCCCCTGAACACGCAAGAAAGGGCTAATGCCAAGCGTGTTAGCAGGCAGCACTGCTCATGGTCAAAATTGCGTCTGGGTGGTCGACTGCCTCTGGCCTGGTGTTCTCAACATGAACCTGATGAGAAATCCAGAGCCTGGGGTGTTCTTGAGTAGCGGATTCTTACAGCTGGGCATGTCCTCTGCAGGGACCCGGGAGCTACGCCAACAGCGTTGTCATAAAAGCTACAGTCCCCTAAGCCCGATGGTTCGAGTACCTGCGTAATGTGGACGTCAACTTGTACCTGAACTGCCACTTGGAGGTGGGAAGCAACAAAGAGGAGCCCCTGGCGCTGCCCTGAATCCTCCAGGGTCACTCGGATGTCGGATGGGACTTGGGTCAGTCGTGGGTGTCTGACTGCTTAGTTGGACCTAAAAAGATCCCACTTTAATGCATATACTATGAGACACAAACTAATCATTGCACTCTTATCCTAATAAGTGCATTAGAGTTTGTTGGAATAATTAGCGCCAAGGAGTTTAAGTGCTTGCACATAGTTTTCAGAAATAGACAAAAAGATCCCTCATGAAATCTTACTTACATAATGAATCTGGTGAGCAAAGCCTGTTCTCACACAAGCTACCAACGATATAGCCCAGTCCATGCACAAACTGTGAATTAGGGCCAATTAGGAGAATGCAGTTTGAGGGCTGGTGTCAGCACTGCACTGTGGCCCCCCTCCAGCCTGGTGTCCCTGCCCTCAAGGCCCCTGGGGGCATCCACCCCCTGCCCCAGGAGAACACAGGTGACATGTGCTCACACATAAACACTACGGCTGCCTTAAAGCAGAGACCACATGCAAAGGAATATTCTAATGTATTTTTTGTGTAACATTTATGTAATCTAAGTATCTGTTAAAAAATGTTTTTAATTATTTTAAAAATTAATTAATTTTTAAAAAAGGAACATTCTAGGGGTGCTTTGTGGAAAAGAGAACAATCACTAAGAGGGGTAAATTGTGAGAAAGTCATAAATGGAATCTTCATATTCACGCAAGACTACCAAAGGCAAGTCACATTAGTAAAGGAACTAGAGACAATACATATGCTCACACACACACCAGAGGAGGTATGGAAGGGGTAACACCAAACTACTAAGAGCAGTCAGAGTAGTTCTTTTTGGGGAATAGAATGGAGACTTTTACCTTTTATTGCTATCATTTTTATATTGTTTGCATTTTAAAAATCAAGATGTATACGGGAATTGCTTCCATAATTAAAACAAAATTGTAATTGAAAATTACCTTTAAAAAGGAATTGCAATTGCTTCTTGGCCTTTTGGCTAAGATCAAGTGTGAAAAGGTTTCACAAAAAGAAAAGGGAAAAAAAAGGATTTTCAGTAGGATTCCTGTTTAATATTCAGCTTCTACGCATTTAAAATGTGATTCAACTTACTCTTTTTGGACCAGGGGACAAGAAAGAGCAAGTCATTTGTATCATGGACAAGTAAATGGGGGGATCTACAAACAAGAAATCATTGCTGACGTAAGAATTATTGGTATTTTTTCCCAACACCGAGGCTGTAGGGTCCTTGGGATGAAGTTCATGGTGACCAGAAGCCCTGAGATCACTCTCATAATTTTCCAAATGGCTGACTACAAGGAATCAGTGCTAGTTTCTTCTGTAAAACAGTGGCCACAAAGTCCAGGGGAGAACACACACAGATGAGAATGTTGGAGAAACACTAGATAACTCCCAAAGTCTATGCCTAACTGTACCGCTCTCTGTATCTACGTGATCACATCCAAAGATCTACATCAGCGTTTTTCAACCTTTTATTCATTATGACCCCTTAAGGAAGCTTTTAAGATGTTTTTTTCCTAATCACCATGCTCATTCTCCGATGAAATTTTAATGCTACAGATAATTTTAATGCCGCAGATATACTGTACACCTGTTTATGTAGCATGCCCTCTGGAGGGCCAAGAACTATTATAATAGCCAAAACTTTTTTCACTTCCCCATCCAGGGAAGCGATTTTCCACCCCCCCCCACCTCCATTGAGAAGGCATGCTCTATGCATAAATATGCTAGTGTATCCTCTCCACTTTCTCCATCATATTGTCTGTGTTGTCTCAATTGCCACAGGGGAGGGGAGGGGAGGGGAGGGGAGGAAAGGGAAAAAGTAAAAAAGTATTTGGGAATGAACACAAAGCCAGAGAGATACTTTTGATTAAAACCAATCAGGGAAGCGGATATAGCTCAAGCAGTTGGGCGCTCACCTACCACACGGGAGGTCCCAGGTTCGGTTCCCGGCACCTCCTAAAGAAGACAAGCAAGACAGCAAGCTGATGCAATGGGCTGGAGCAGCAAGGTGATGCAGCAAGATGACGCAACGAAGAGACACAGCAAGGACACACAATGAGAGACACAACAAGCGAGAGCAGAGGTGGCTCAAGTGATTGGGTGCCTCCCTCCCACATGAGAGGTCCCAGGTTTGGTTCCTGGTGCCTCCTAAAAAGAAGACGAACAGAGAGGAGACAGCGAGCACAAACAATGAGGGGGCAGAGGGGAGAAATAAATAAATAAAATAAATCTTAAAAAAAAAATCACAGTAGCTCTGATATCCAAAATACCTACACTGCAAAGGGCCTGATGGAGAGAAGGGACACAGTACAGCCAACATTTTATTGTTTTCTCATGATACCTTTTCTAAAAAGGCCCGTGAGATAGTGTTGGAGACACCCAAACAGACCAGCGAATGACCACCACCACGGTGCACCTGAGAGCCAAGGACAGAGAACCTAAAGTCCAGGCTCCCCCATCCCAAGACTCACCAGGGCTTTGTGAGCTCAAAACCCACCGGAAGCAACAGTCTAGAAAGAGTCAGGCACTGTTCAGCAAAAGCTGTGACTTCCGGAACTCCACTTCATCCCATTACAAGAAAATAAAAGTGGATATAAAGTGTGGCGGCAGAGGCCCGTGCCCAGCAAGGGGGCAGGGTTAAAGGAGAGAAGAAACCAGGCATAAAATAGAGACAACTTTTAATAGGAAAGAAAGAATAGTGTGTATGTGTGAGTATGAGTGTTAATAATGTCAAGGAAGCAAAACCACACATTAAAACCCAAATGAAGAAAGAAGGGAGGAAGGGAGGAAGGAGGGGGAAAAAAGAGAAAGAGAGAGAGAGAGAGAGAGAGAGAGAAAGAGAGCGAGAGATTCTCGAGAGAAGGGAAGGAGGGAGGGAGGGAGGAGAGAGAAAGAGAGAAAAAAGAGAGAGAAAGAGAGGAAGGAAGGAAGGAAAGAAGGGAGGGAGGAAGGGAGGGAGGGAGGGAAACATAGAAGAAGGGAGGAAAAGAGAAAGAAAAAAAACAAGAACTAGAGTGAGCCAACTAGTTCTAGAAGGGCCTTTGGCCCCGTTCCCCAGGATGAAGGGCGGCCTTCTCACGCCTAATCACGTAGTGCCTGATGGGGCTGATGGAGACTCAAAGCCTTCCAGAGACGGAAGCACCCCCAGAGTAAGAAAACCAGTTTCAGAAAACAACACTAATACTTACCCTCACCACATGCAATGCGCTCCCACACATTCTAGCCTAGACTAGTCTATTTCATTATTTAATGCCAGTCACCACCCACCGGTGGGTCATGACTCCAGATTAAAATACACGGGTGTATCCCAACAAGATGAAAACGCTAGGACTCGGAGAGGTTAAATCCAAGGCCCCACAGCTACTTGCTGGCAGGACGAGGTCTAGCTCAGACCAGAGTAAACGCTGGCTCTTGTCACGACTATGGTTACTGGAACCCAACTCACCTAATGCCTCTCCTAGAAACCCTTCTCTAATCTCCCTGCTCAGGTTCCCCTTGCTCTTGTCCAGAGTTGTTTGAACCCCCAAAGTCCAGGCCCCCTGATGTCCCTGTGGATCTGGAGGAGTGGCCCCAGCCAAGGGGTCAGATGCACTGTCCCCATCACCAAACTGACCACGCCACTCCCCTCCTCTGCTGGGTTCTTGCCATGAGTCTCAGCACCACCCCACGGTGGGCAAGGGGACCACCTTCCTGGAAGTGTGGAGCTCCTTAAACTGGACAGAAGAACTCAGATGGGCAAAGCTTAACTCGGCCTAAATCCAGATACAGAACTTCCAAAGCAACTCAAAGTGGTCCAGGAGATTTGGAAGAGCTTGAAAAAGTGGACGATTCGGCCCTTTTCAGGAAAAAATAAATAAATCCCTCGGGGTCTGGGAGAAGGGTCACATTTAAAAACCAAAGAGAAGCCTCGTTCACTTTGCCCCACTCTTGTAGAGTAAGAGTTATGTGTCCACATACATGTTATCACAATTTTTTAAAATGCAACTCACTTTTGTAACTCTGTTTAGCATTTCTTCCATTTTTTAAAAAATATACTGAGAACCTCAAAAAAGCACGAGACCAGGCCTCTCTGATCTCTGAGGCCCATCAGAGCTGCCCACCCCTCCCAGTGGCCACAACCGGAGCCAGAGATACTACGTCACTCTCCGCCCAGCAACAAGCCCCCCCCCCAACCAGAGCCAGGCACAACCTGCACCCCTTTTCATGATTTTCCTCCCAGTGCCTGCTGCTCTGCCCCAAACCTCTGTATGCTGTCTCCCCTAGCCACCCCCAGCCCCCAGGCAGACCTGGACATGGTCTAGACCGGTCTAGACCTCTCCCATCCAATATGGTAACCACTGGCCACATGTGCCATTGAGAACTTGCATTGGGGAGAATCCAAACCGAGATGTTCTGCAGGTGTGAGATACACCCTGGATTGCAAAGACTTAATACGAAAACAAGAAGGGAAACCATCTCAGTGATCATATTTTGCAATGTTTATGTGCTGAAATGATAATGGTTTTAAATATTGGGTTAAATGAAACATATCATTAGTTTAGTATCACTTGTTTTGGGGTTTTTTGGTTGGCTTTTACTTTTTATAAATTTCAAGTTACACATGTAGCTCATATCCTATTTCTAAGGCAGCACTAGGCCAGACGCTGCAGGGGTGGGCAAATACTTTCTGTAAAAGGCCAGGCAGTCAATATTTTCAGCTCCCAGGCCATTCACTCTCCACCACAATTTCTCAACTCTGCGGAGGTAGCACAAAAGCAGCGGGGGACAGTGTGAATGAAGGTGGCAGTGTTCCAATAAAACTTTATTTACAAAAACCACCGGCGGGCCAGATCTGACCCCGAGGCCGTGGTTTGCCAGACCTTCCTGCAGAGTACAGACAGAGAAAAAGGGGCCAACTCTGGGAACTCCCTTCTGCTCAGGTTCTCATGGGCCCTCACTTGGCCACCTCTCATTCCAGCAGACCTGGGGAAACAGCTCCCCTGCCCCGGGAGGCTCCCGCGCCAGCGGCGCCCCCGCAACGCACTCACTTGGGCGTGTGGGCCTCGTCCACGCGGTGGCCCAGCTGGAACTCGTGCGACTTGCTGCGGTGCAGCGCCGTGAAGCCTGGAATCAAATGGATCAGCTTCCGCGAGGAGGGCGGCGGCGTCCCCGGCGGCTTCAGCTTGTTCTTCCTCCGCAGGGGCGGCGTGCCCGGGGGCGTCACGGTGGTGACGATGTTGGGGGTGCGCGGCGGGGTGCGCACGGCGTGCCGCTGCCGGGGCGACGGCGGCAGGGAGCGGTGGCCGGCCTCCAGCAGCGGCGGCGGGCACAGGCCCGGGTGGGCGTCCGCCGTGAGCCTGTCGGCGTGCGTGCACGCCAGGGCTGCGGGCGCGGGCCCGGGGTGGCAGTAGTGCTGCCCGCACTTGGACGGGACCTTGGGGCTCTGGGAGAGGTGGGTGCGGATCCAGGGGGCCGGCTCCGGGGGGCACACGGGGTTGTTCTCCTTCCCCGTCTCGGTGGTGGGCCACTGGATGGTCCAGTCTTGCTTGGAAAGGTTGCCTCCTGGATTGGAAACAAAGGAGCAGGGACACAGGGAAGAAACGATGAGAAACCGGGGGAGTCAGGTCATGTACCCCTTTGCATTAATTCAACAGGGCCCCTCCACAAAGAGAATGAAATCCCTTTGTTGGCCCTGCCACCATGACTCCCCGTGCAACACCCTTGTACGCCCCTGCCCCGGGGCCAGTTGTCCCCAAAGAACTGAATTCTTGCCTTTTGGCCTTCCAAGGGTCCCGGGTACAGCAGTTTGGGATTTCAAGGATTTCCAAGGCTAACTTTTCCCTACTCCTGATGAAGTCCACGGAAGTTATGTCCACCCCTACTCATTCCCTGACCACTTTACTCAGCCACGCCACGCCACTCACAGTCGTGTACTCATTCACACACTCATTCAACAAATGCTGTTTGAATGCCAGCCACGTGCCAGGCACTGCTCTTGCAAAGACACAACAGACAACACAACAGACAAGGTCTTGAACCCCGTGGACCTACGCCCTGCTGAAGGAGAGACATGACAGACAAGAAAGCAAACAAACTCCCTGAAGAGGCTCAATGGATATCACCGCTGTGAAGGAAAGAAACAGAATGATGTGATTTAAAAAAAAAAAAAACGAAAACCCTGGCAACAGGTGAATGGTTGAACAAACTGTGGTACCTACAAATCTAGGAATATGACAACCATAAAAAGGAACAAACTTATCAATACAGGTGGCAACCTAGATGAAGCTCCAGGGAATTTATGGTGAGCTTAAAAAAAAAAAAAAAAAAAAAAAAGCCAGTCACCAAAGCTTGTATACTGTAGAATAGCATTTATATAATTTTTTTTTTTTTGAGGTTCCAGGACCAGGGATTGAACCCGGGACCTCATATGCAGGAGGCCGGTGCACAACCACTGAGCCACATCGGCTGCCCTCGGCTCTTTGCTCCTTGTTTTGCTTGTTGTGTTTGCTCGTTCTTTGTTTTCTTTAGGAGGCACTGGGAACCGAACCTGGGACTCCCACATGGAAGGTGGGTGCTCAACTGCATGAGCCACATCCACTCCTATAATATTTTTGAAATGACAATACTTTATAAATAGAGGAGGACGGTTCGGTGGTCGCCAGGACTTAAGGGAAGGAGAAGGGAGATGGAGAAGGGGAGACGTGGCTATAAGAGGGCAACACAAGGGATTCCGGTGGTGATGGACCTGTTCTGTACCTTGTTTGAGGTAGTGGAGACACGAACCTACAAAGGTGATAAAATTGCATAGAACTAAATACACGTGCCATGAGAATGGTGCTGGGGAAATCTGAACAAGATGGGTGGATTGTCTCAATATCGATATTCTGGTTGTGATAATATCCAATATTTATGTAAAATGTTACCACTGGGAGAAACTGAGCCAAGTGTACAAAGATTTCTGTGTTGTTTCTTATAATTGCATGTGACTCAACAATTATCTCAATGAAAGTTTCAAATTAAAAATTAAAAAGAGTGTTGGGTGGAGAGGAGAGTTACTTTAGGTAGCGCCATCAGGAAGGCCTCCTAAGGAAGTGGCAAATAGGCTGGAGTTCTGGTTTGCTAATGCTGCTCAGAGCATATGCCATAAAATGGGTTGGCTTTTAACAAAGGGAATTTATTAGCTTACAAGCTGACAGTTTTGAGGCTGAGAAAATTGTCCAAATCAAGACATCATCAAAAAAAGAAAAGAAAAAAAAAAAAAGACATCATCAAGGCAATGCCTTCTTCCCAAAAACTGGCTGCTGGTGAACCTTGGCTCCTCTGCCACATGGCAAGGCACATGGCGGCATCTGCTGGTCTCTCCCTTCTCGTCCAGGTTTCACTGCTTTCAGCTTCTGCTTCTGTGGGTTTCTCTCTCTCTGTCTGAATTTCATTCTCTTATAAAAGACTCCAGTAGGAAGATTAAGACCCAGCCTGAATGAGGTGGGTCATGTCTTAGACCTACTTACAATGTGGGCCCTACGTCCACACCCACAGGAATGGGTTATCTTTAAGAACTTATTTTTCCGGGGTCCGTACAGCTTCAAAGCACCACAGCTGGGATCCGAGGAACATGAAAGGAACTGCTGTGCCAGGAACCAAGGAGAGGACACGCTAGGCAGAGGGCATGGCAAGGCCTTTTTTCTTTTCCTTTCTTTTATTAAGTCTTCCAACAGTTCATTAGAAAGAATATGGACACTGAAAATAAAATCTCCCGCCATGAGCATAAATTGAAGTTTTCAGCCCAGGTAGATGCTGAAAAAAAGAAATTAAAAATCCGAGAGTGTCTGAACATGTGTGCACACACTTGCCATACCAACAGTGCAAATTCAGATTTGGTCTAAATGTACAGACTCTCAAGCAACAATCGCCAAGCTTTCGTCATCCTCCATGTGAAAGCTTAAGGGTCAAATGCTACCAAATGTACAGGCTGCAAACCCCACCTAAGTTAGGGGAGTTGCTTTCCTGAGACCCTTTCCAAAGTGGCTGCAGAAAGGTGGCAGGCCCAAGGGGTGGGGAACAAAGGGGCGGGCAGTGCAAGGTGAGGCTGGAGGTACAGGCGGGCCAGTCAGACTAGCAGGCCTGGGGGCCAAGGTGCAGAGTGCATTTTACCCCAAGTTCAATGGGGAACCATTGCGGATTTTGGAGCATGGGGGACACTCGAGCCAATCAATGTTCCCGTTTCAAAGATCACTCGGTCTGCTGCATGGAAAAGAAGAGTCCAATTAAGGGGTATTGCTGGGCTCCAGGTGAGGGAAGATGGTGCTGGCCTGGGTGGCAGCAAAAACGGGGCGAAGTCGGCGGGTTGTAAATGGAAGACGAGCCGGCAGGACCCAGAGGGAAGGTGACCCTAAGTTACGGCCAGCACAGGCCAAGGAAGGAGATTTGGGGCAGAAATAAATTCCAACTCGTAGCCAACTAGCAATAACAATAATAATTACTATAACGACCGTAACAAGAGCTAATTTATAGAGCATTTGACAGTGTGCAAAGTGCTTTCAAGAATACTGACTCATTCCCCCGTTTTTTAATTAAAACAACTCGTTTTCTTATGTGTTCATTATAGAAAAACTAGAAAATTCAGATAAGGAAACAGGCAATATTCTACAGCCTAACCGTCATCCCGATTTAACGTTTGGCTGTGGCGTCTCCGGATGGTTTCATGGGCATATTTCTTAAGATAAAAAAATGCCATAAGACCTACTTAATGGCTTGTAATCTGCTCTCTTCACTTGTTGTACTGGAATTGTCTTACATCTCATTTAATTTCCATTACTCTGTGTGCAGAGGACCATTTTGATCTCTATTGTGTAGATAAGGAAATGGGCACAGACAAAGATATGCCCAAGGTCATAACAGAAATGGAAAGTGGCAGCCGAGACCATGACCACCTCAATGAGGTGCATGGGACGCCTGTGACAGACAGCCAGGCCCTGCACTTACAGAAGACGAGGGTCCATCGGATATCAGCCAAATGGGAACGGATGCCAGAGCAGGAACTCATTTCTGATGAGGGTCTCCTTTCTCCCTCCTCCCAGACTTTGCCAGAAATTTCCACCAAAATCACCATGACTACAGTGTCTAATCTCAGACATTTGCACATACACATTAGCCCAGGGACTAAAGAGAGTCTGCTCTGGGGTCAGGTGGGTTGGGCCAAAAATCTGGCTCCCCTACTTACTGGCTGTGTGACCTTGGGCACTAGGCTGACCTGAGTCTGAGCTTTATCACCTGTAAAATAGGACAATAACAGGACCTGACTCGGGGGAGTATTCTGAGGATCAAACAAGTTAATGCAAAGAATGTTCTCAGCATTTAAAAACGTACCTGGGGCCCGGCTAGATAGCTCAGTGGATAAAGAGCGTGCTGGGGTACCACATGGGAGGCCCCAGGTTCGGTTCCCGGTGACCTCTCCGAGCGGGCAGACGGCCTTGAGAAAGGCAAGCCGCGTGGGCGTGGGCGGGCCAGAGCCGCCGTGGGCAAGGCAAAAAGCCACCACGGGCAGGGCGGAGCCCCCACGGGCATGGCAAAGTCACCCGTGAAAAAGCGGAGCTGCCGCCTGTGAACGGCTGCGGAAGCCGGCAGCCCGCAAAAAACATGGAGGACTGCTGCCCGCAAAACATGGAGCGGAGCCGCCCGTGAAAAACGGAATGGAGCCACCCTCGAACGGAGCGAGCTGCTGCCGTGGAGGGCCAACTCGGTGCATCCCCGCAAAGACGGGGGGAGACAAGAATCAGACATAGAAAGACACAGAAGAATGGACACACAGCAAGAGCAAGCAGAAAGGGGGGGGGATATGTAATAAATAAAAAATAAAAATCTTTAAAAAAAAAAAAAAAACGTACCTGGCACACAGTAGGTGCTCTGTAAATGTTAGCTACTGTGCTACTGTTATTACTCTCTAAGGTGGTATGTCACTATCTCCCACTTAAAGAGCACGGACTTGTGCTGAGAGCTTTACATGAAGCTCTTCGTCTAGCGAGGAAGCTGAAGTTCAGAGAAGGTGAATATCTCCGAGACCCGGGGGCAGAACTGAGATTCAATCCCAGATCAGGTTCCCCGTCACCCAACAAACTCATCAGGGTAGATGGATTTGCTCAGGGGATATATACCATTGTCAAATTAGCCTAAATAAATCATGCTTAAGAAAGTAAGTCTATTTTTTAAAGTTATCTTAATCATATACTGCACCATAAAGCCACAGAGAATTCCTGAGGGCGTGACCTCTAGAGCTGCTGCCCTCCCCGAGTGAAATGGAAAGAAAAGGGGCATTGGGACTCAGAGAGACCTGGCCTAGAATTCTGGTTCCACCACTGACCAGCTCGGTGACCTTGGGCAAGTTACTTAAGCTCTCTGAGCCTCGGTATTGGGAGTTTGTAAAATGGGAGCGATCACATCTCCCTTCGAGGGTGCGTTCATGGGGACTGATACGTTCATTCATTCATCCATTTATTTCTCAACCATCTGAACACCTCTCAGGTACCAGGTACTGTTCTAGGCTGCAAGGAGACAGCCCTGAGCAAAAGAGATAAAAATCCCCATCTTCACAGAACATAAGTTCTTAAAAGGGAGACTGATAACAAAGCAGATAAGTGAATAAATATATGTCAGGGATAAGTCCTC
>PVKH010038625.1:0-11301 GCA_004027955.1 Chaetophractus vellerosus | reverse complement strand
ATTGTTTTCTTGTGAAATCTTTGTCAGGCTTTGTTATCAGGGTAATATAGGCATATAGAATTAGTTGGAAAGAGTTTCCTCCTCATTTATTTTTTAAAGGAGTTTGTGAATTATTACTTTAAATATCTGATAGAATTAACCAGTAGAACCATCTGGACCTGTGCTTTTCTTTGAGGAAAAAAATTTAATAACAAATGCAATTTCTTTACTTGTAGGTTAACTTAATTTCTCTATTTCTTCTTGAGTCAGTTTTGGTAGTTTGGGATTGTTAGAAATTTGTTCATCTAAGTTATCTAATTTATTGGCATTTAGTTTTTCATAATATTCCCTTATAATAATTTGAATTCTTTTAGGGACAGTAATGATGTCCCCTCTTTCATTGTAGCTTTGGTAATTTGGGTCTTCTTTATTTTTTCCTTGGTGGAAAAATTGTGAATTTTGTTGGTCTTTTTAATGAACCATCTTTGATTTCATTGATTTTTAAAATATTATTTCTGTATTCCAGTCCATTGAATTCTAATCTTTTTTGCTTCCTTTCTTTGCTTGTTGTGAACATAGTTTGTTCTTCTTTGTCTAGTATCTTCATGTGAAAGCTTGGGTTATTGATTTGAGACTTTTTCTTCTTTTAAGGTATAGGTGTTTAAAGCTATTAATTTCACTACAAGCATTGATTTAACTGCATCCCATAAGTTTTGATTTGTTATGTTTTCATTTTCATTCAATTTCAAATATTTTCTCATTTCCCATCAGATTTCTTCTTTAATTCATTGGTTCTTTAAAAGTGTGTCACTTAATATCCAAATATTTGGAGATTTCCCTTCTTTTCTTTCTGCTCTTGATTTGTAATTTTAATTTGGCTATTGTTGGGGAACATACTTTGCATGATTTCCACCCCTTTATATATTAGAACTTGTTTTAGGATCTGGCATTTGCTCTGTCCTTTGAGAATGGCCCATATGCACTGGAAGAGAATGTGTATTTCATAGTCATTGGCTTGTATGTTCTATATAATTAGTTAAGTTGAATGACTGATTATGTTTTTCAAGTTTCCTATATCTTTGATGATTTTCTGTCTAGCTGTTCCATCAATTATTAGGGGAGTATAGACATATTCAAACATTATCATTGTTAGCTGTTTTTTTCTTTCCATCAAGCCAGGTTTTGCTTCATGCATTTTAGAGGTTCTGCTGTTACATGAGTATTATTATTTATAATTCTTATATCTTCCTGATGTTAAGAAATGTCTGTTTATAGTAATATTTTTGTCTTTATTCTATTTTGTCTGATATTAATATAGCCCACTCCTGATCTCTTATGGCTCCTGTTTGCATGACATATCTTTTTCCATTCTTTTACTTTCATCCTATTTTCATCTTTGAATTTAAGATGTGGCTTTTGCAGACCACAGTGTTTGGATCTTGCTTTTTTGTCTGGTCTGACAATCTCTGCTTTTGGTTGAGGTGTTTAGACAATTCACACTTAAAATAATTTTTTATGGTTGGATTTATCTTTGCCATTTTGCTATTTGTTTTCTGTATGTCTTTTGTCTTATTTATTCTCCTCTTCCTTGGCTGCCTTTTTCTTCTTAAATATTTTTAGTGAATCATTTTAATTCCTTTCTCTATAATTTAATTTTTTTTTAGTTTTTATTAGTTGCCCTAGGAATTAGAATACACATTTTAACTTCTCATGATCAACTTTAGATTAATACTAACTTAATTTCAGTAAAATATAGAATCTTTAAAATATAAAGTCTTTACTCCAATATGTTCCGTTCCCTCCCCACTCTTTTATGCTGTTGTTGTGATTCATATTACATCTCTATGTGTTATAAGCCCAGCAAAATGGCGAAAAGAATCAAATATTTAGAAATAGATTTAACCAAGGATGTAAAGCATTCAGAAAACTATAGTGCCTTGCCAAACGAAATCAAAGAAGACTTAAATAAATGGAAAAATATTCTGTGTTCATGGATTGGAAGACCAAGTATTGTTAAGGTGTCAATTCTACCAAAATTGATATACAGAGTCAATGCAATCCCAATAAAAATTCCAACAGCCTTTTTTAAAGGAATGGAAAACCCAATTATCAAATTTATTTGGAAGGGTAAGGGGCCCTGAATAGCCAGAAACATCTAAAAAAGGAAAAGTGAAGTTGGAGGACTCTCATTTCCAGACTTTAAATCATATTACCTAACTATAGTGGTAAAAACGGCATGGTACTGGCATAAATAAAGATAGACATATAGACCAATGGAACCAAATTGATGGTTCAGAAACGACCCTCAGACCCTCACATCTATGGCAAGTGACTTTTGACAAGGCTATCAAGGCCACCCAGCTGGGCCAGAACAGTCTGTTCAACAAATAGTGCTGGCAAAACTGGATATCCATATACAAAAGGAAGAAAGAGGATCCCTATCTCACACCTTGTACAAAAATTAACTCAAAATGGATCAAAGAACTAAATATAAAGGCTCAAACCATAAAGCTCCGAGAAAAAAATAGTAAGGAAACATCTTTAAGGCCTTTCATCCTATTTTCATCTTTGAATTTAAGATGGTGGGTTCTTAAACCTTACACTGAAAGCACAAGCAACAATAGAAAACATGGATAAATGGGAAATCCTCAAACTTAAACACTTTTTTGATTCAAAGGACTTCATCAAGAAGGTGAAAAGGCAGCCTACTCAATGGGAGAAATATTTGGAAACCACGTATCTGATAAGGACTTGATTTCCATGCTATAAAAAGAGATCATACAACTCAACAATAAAAGAACAAGCAATCCAATTAAAATGGGCAAAAGACTTAAAAAGCATTTCTCCAAAGAGGAAATAAAAATGGTAGAATAGCACATGCAAAAATGTTCACTATCATTAGCTGTTCAGGAAATGCAAATCAAAACTACAATAAGATATCATCGCATACCTTATAGAATGGTCATTATTTAAAAAACAAAAAACAAGTGCTAGAGAGGATGTGGAGAAATGGGAACACTCCTTCACTGTTGGTGGGAATGTAACATGGTGCAGCCTCTGTGGAAGACAGTTTGGCAGTTGCTCAGGAAACTAAATATTGAACCTACTGTATGGTCCGGCGATACCTCTACTAGGAATTTATCCAGAAGAACTGAAAACAGTGACACAAACAGACATTTGCACACTCATGTTCCTAGTGGCATTATTCACAATTGCCCAAAGATGGAAATAATCTAAGTGTCCATCAATCACTGAATAGATAAACAAGATATGGTATATACATACGATGGAATATTATACTGCTGTAAGAAGAAATCAGGATACATATGATAACATGAATGAACCTTGAAGACGTTATACTGAGTGAAATAAGCCAGACACAAAAGGACAAATATTGTACAGTCTCGCTAATATAAACTAAATATGAAGAATGAACACACAGAGTTAAAATCTAGAGTATCGTTTACTAAGAGATAGGATGAGGGCTGAGAAGGGGTACTGATGCTTAATGTATGTAGAATTTTTAATTAGCTTGTCTTAAAAGTGTGGAAATTGATAGAGTTAATGGTAACACATTATAGTGAGTATAAATAACACAGCTGGTTTATAAATGAGATTATGACTGAAAGGGGTAGTCTAGGGATGGACATGTCAATTGAAAGGAAGCTAGAGAAAAATCTAGGGATTGGATAACATAGTCAAACTGGAGGCCATGAGGATTGTGGTTAATAGTACCAATATAAGAATGTTCTTTGAACTAGAAAAAATGTACATCACTATTACAAGATGGTAAGAATATGGTGATGCATGAGAAAATACAATTCATGTACCTTATGAACTATAGTTAACACCAATACTGTAATATTCTTGCATCAGTGTCAAAGAACATACTATATCAATGCTAAGGAGCAATAAAAGGGGTTATGGGATTTTTTCTTTTGGACTAAGGAAAACTTGCAATGACTGCATAACTCTGGGATGAAAATGAGAGCCACTGAGTGTACATACACTTTGGATAGATTGTACAAGGCATGGGATTGTATAACACAGTGAACCATGTGGTGTGGATAATGGATTGTGGTTAATAGTACAAATATGAGAGAGCTCCCTCATGAATTATAACAAATGTATAATACCAATTCATAGTGTTAATAATAGGGGGTGTATGGAAAAATATACCAAGTATACACTATGGACCATAGTTGTGATAATGGTCTGATGATATTTTTTCATAATCTGTAGCAGATGTTCCAAACAATTTAAGGTGTTGGTGGAGAGGTGGGAATTCTGCATATTATGCCTCATTGTTTTGTAAGTTCACAACTTCTCTGGTGAAAAAAAAAAAAAAAAATATATATATATATATATAAAGCAGACTACCAGTAAATGTAAGGGTAAACAATTGCATTTGAGAATTTGTTTTTTGACCTGGCATCCCCATTTCCAAGCAGTTATTCCATTACCAGTGGAGAGTGGGCTGACCCTAATGTGAACTGACCCTGGCCACCCCAGTCTATCTGAGTGCACTGGGCAGTTTCTGTGGTCATTTTGGGTATGCCTGGCATTCACCGGGTATTATACCATTCTTTGTGTTGGCCCTGGGACAATGATTTCTATTAAATATAAAGATTTGTTGTAAGAATTAGGATTGACCATTCAAGCCTTGAAACTTGGAAAAATCTGGCAATGCTTTAGGAGTGGGAAGAGCAGAGGCACCATCCTTCAGTGGATCACATTGAAGTACATGTGGAAGTCTCTCAGAAGAACTTGTAAAGATTGGGTCATAAGATACTATCCACCTTCAGTCAGGCTGCCAGTCTTTATGGGAGGGCAGAATGATCAAAAATTAGAAATGAAAAAGGAGAGGTGGTTGGGTGGTGGAGATAAGGATGGAGTCATCATGGACATGAAGATCCAAGCTCACCCTTCACCACTATACAGGGGAGGCATGGAGGTTTAAGGTAGTTATTATGGGCATCTTAAGGCCTAAAGGTCTGGAGTTGAACAAAAGTAAAGCTTGCGGAAGAAAGACCCATTTTGGGAATCATTTGTGAGTTTGGAGTTTGGAAAGTAATTCTTTAGGAGGCCATTTTGTCTCTCAATCAACGTTGATGCAGGTTGGCTGAGGATAACAGGGCAAGTGAAAATTTCAACTTCGACAGTTTGTAAAGTAAAGTGGGAGCCTTGGACAGAGTCACTTCTATCAGGAGCACCAGAAGGAATCAATATGGACTTTTAGCATGTCTGGTTGGATAAGACATCATTAGTGTGGTATAGGTATCTACCACAGTTAAGAACATAGCAAATGGGGCCAGGGAAGGGGGACATCAGGCTTATGAAATCAATTTGCCATCTGGAATAAGATAACTGGCCACAGGGAATTGAGCCCCATCTAGCCAATCTCCAGTGCTTAGTTTTATCACAGAGGAGACTTATCCACTGACGGTTTAGCCAGCAAGGGCCTGAGGGGCTGGCCTCACCACCTGGCCTAATCTACCAGGGCCTGTACAACTCAGTGTCCTGAGGGTTCATATGCCCAAATGTCAAGTAGTAAAGGCAGAGTTGGGGACTTTGTGGACTGGGTTGATTATTATTATTATTACTAAGAAGAGGATCTTGTATCCTGGATAAGTGGTCGGCAACAGCATTACAGTGGGCCTCTGGAGTGAGGGCCTGAGTGTTTGCAGAAACATATGTAACCCAGATAGGAAGCAGAAAGTCTGTCAATGCCTGTCAAATGTGGGCACTCCAGAGCAGTTTGCCTTGTAGTAAAAATTTGTCCTTTTTCCATCACACCCAGGGGCACTAGAGACTAGAGGCAAGGCCTGTTGGGTTAATTCTAGGGCCCGCTGCTGGGGGAACCCCCACTGAAAGGTGGAGCAATGTTAAGTAATATGACAAATTAGCTGGAGTAAAATAGACAGATAGGGAATATACTGTCTCCAGAAGGCTAGCAGGCCCAAAAGATGTTGAGTTTGTTTTAAGGTTTGAGGAGGCTGTAATAGTAAAAGCTGTTGTTTAGTGGCCTCCTGGATTGTGTGACCTGAGTTCTGAGATGGGTCAAATAAAAATTGGCCCTGTGAGCTGCCAGTCAGGTCTGTAGTGACAGTTCTCTGGGCATAAGGCTTTTGGAGGAGCTCCAAACCCATCTTCCCCCTGCAGTGGCTGCTAAGCTGTTGGTTTTCACAGTTCTGAAGCTGCTGGTTTCCAAGGTACAACCGTGGAACTGGGGAGAAGGGTATGGAAATAGAGGGAATTAAACACCAGAAAGCCTACCACCCTTACTGAGGTTTAGCTGTTTTTTCTTGAATGAGTGCTCCTCGGATTGTTACAAGCCTTTGGTTAATTTCCAGACATAGGAAAAAGTTGAGTTTGACAATTCTTGCCAGTTGTTCTCACTGCTTTTATGGAGATTTTCAAAGATTCTTCCTCACCATTCCAGAAGTGCTTCTCGATCTGTCTGCGTTAAACCACTGTGCATATTGCCTCTGTTCTATTTGATATCTAAATTATGACCTATATATATTTACTGGCAGCCATGAAAGTCCACTCTTTGATTTCATTGAGAGCTGCTTGCGAAATAAACATGAAATGGTTATTTATGAAGCTGCTTCAGCTATCATCCATCTTCCTAACTGTACTGCAAGGGAGTTGGCACCAGCTGTTTCAGGTTAGTTGTGTATTTGATGGTGGCTTTATATTGCTATATTTAAGTTCCATAGGTCTGCAGGAAAGGTTTTAAGAATTATTTCTGAACCTTAACTATGTGTATATGGCCTTTGCATTCTAGTAGCTTATAAGTAGGTAATTTATATTAATTATTCTTTTCTTTTGTTACTTTTCGCAAGTTACTTTTTCCCCATGTAAAACTTCTGAAATTTTAAAATTTAGAATGCAAGTAATTTTAATGCCTTAAGTTCTTCTGATGTTTAAAAGTCCATTTGCTCTCATAACTATAAATATTTCTACCATTTAAATTCAAATATTAATGAGTCTATTAATTCTTTTAGAAAAAAGAGCAAACTTTGATTTCTATTAATGTAGTTAAATGAAAAGTACTTTTTCTATTTTTCTTTCATGTGTATTTTTGATGCTGTGATACCATTTTCTTATGCATATTTTGAATGTGACTATGTACTGTATTTTCAGTTGTAAGATTAATGATGAAATGAACTATATTCACTGTGATTTTGTTTTTAATTTTTAAATTTTTTAGTTCTTCAACTTTTCTGTAGCTCTCCTAAGCCAGCTTTGAGATATGCAGCTGTGAGGACCTTGAACAAGGTAGGTGACCCTTTCCTTTTAACTTATAGCAGTGTTTAATTGAGAAACATTAAATGTGAAGCAATTTGGTTTCTCTCCAAGGTTGGTAGATGTGATTTATGGGCATCACTTCTTCAATACCTTGGTTGTATTTGTGGCCTTAGGTATGGCCATTTTTACTATTAATCAACTGAAGATTATGATTCATTTCTTACTTCTAAGCATTTTAGAGTCAAGTATCACACTGTCCAATATAGTGGCCATTAGCCACATGAGGCTATTTAAATTTATTTATTTATTTATTTATTTATTTATTTATTTATAGGCACCAGGGATTGACCCCAGGATCTTGTACATGGGAAGCAGGCCCTCAACCACTGAAATATACCCATTCCCTATTTAAATTTAAATCAATTAAAATTAAATAAAGTTAAAAATTGATTTCCTCAGTCACACTAGCCACATTTCATGGCTTAGTTGCCACATGTGGTAAGTGAATATCATACTGAACAGTGGCATTTATAGAACATTCCTATCAATTGCAGAAAGTTCCTTTGAACAGTACTAGTCTATAGTAGCACTGTTCAATAAAAACATAATCTAAGCCAGGGTTTTTTTGTTTTGTTTTGTTTCTGTTTTTGTTTTTTTATTATATATCCCCCCCCCCTTTCTGCTTGTTCTTGCTGTGTTGATTTTTTGAATTCTTCTGTGTCTGCTTGTCTCCCCCCAGCCCATTGCGGCGACCCGCCGAGTCAGCTCACCACGCGGCGGCCTTGCCTGCTCGCAGGCGGCTTGTCCTGCCCGCGGGGGCTTGCCCTGCCCGTGGCGGCTTGCCCTGCCTGTGGCGGCTTTGCCCTGCCATGGCGGCTTGTCTTCTCAAGGCGGTCTGCCCACTCAAGGAGGCCTCGGGAACCAAACCCGAGGCCTCCCAGGTGGTAAACTGGCGCCCTACCAATTGAGCTACAGCCAGCCCCAAGCCAGGGGTTCTTAACAAGGGATCAATGAGCTTGAATTGAAATTCAATTTTAAAAAAACATTATTATTGTGGAGACGTGTTGATGCGGGTGTGACATATTTATTAAATAATACACAGTATAGTGTGGGCCTGGTAAGGGGTCTGTGGTTTTCACCTGATTGGCAAAGGGGTTCGTGGAGCCAAAAAGGTTAAAAAATCCCTAATGTAAGCCATATATGTAATTGTAAATTTTGTAGTAGCTATATTAAAATTTTTTTCAAAGATGAAACTAATTCTAGTATTTTATTCAACTTAATTTATCTAAAATGTCAGTATAAAAATCATTAAAGAAAGGCATTTTTTTTGTATGAAGTCTTTGATAGCCAGTGTATTTTTTTGTTGTTGTTACATATCCCCCCCCTTCTGCTTGTTCTTGCTGTGTTCATTGTTGCATTCTTCTGTGTCTGCTTTGTCTCCCCCCGTTGCGGGGCAACGCGCCGAGTCAGCTCACCAGTGAGTGGCGGCCTTGCCCACTCGCGGGCGGCTTGGCCCGTTCGTGGGCGGCTCTGCTCTGCTCGCGGGCGGCTCTGCTCTGCTCGTGGCGGCTTTGCCCTGCCCGTGGCGGCTTTGCCCTGCCCATGGAGGCTTTTGCCCTGCCCATGGCGGCTCTGCCTCACCCATGGCGGCTTGCCTTCTCAAGGCGGTCTGCCCGCTCGGAGAGGCCCCCAGGAACCGAACCCAGGGCCTCCCATGTGGTGAACCGGCGCCCTATCCACTGGTCTACAGCCGGCCCCCTCAGTGTATTTTTAATACTTATACAGTATATCTCAATTTGGACTAGCCACATTTCAAATGTTCAGTAGTCACATGTGGTTATTGGCTACTGTATTGACCAGCATAGGGTCTAGAGGATACAATATGGAACACAGAATAAAATAAATAGCTATAAATTTTTTAAATAAAAGTTTTATATAATGGGAGACCTGTCATAAGACAGTACATGATCAATTACAAATTAATTTTATAAACAACTGGATGAAAGAGAGGTTTAGAGTAGCTGTGGTAAAGCCTTTATAGAATAAAAATTTGACTCATATCTTGATATTTGGGTCCACAATCCCTCATCTAAAATCTTAGGGCCAGATCTGTCTTAGAATTCAGTGTTTTTGGTAAATTTTAGAAAGGTAATGTGGTATAATCTCTAACTTCAGTGGGATTGGAGCAGCACCCACCATTAGGCACATTGATATTTTTGCCCCAAACATATGACTATCCTCACTAAGTCAGATAAATTAAGACTTAAATAGTTTTACATCAGTGCTATTAAATGCATTTTAATGCTAATACTTTGGTTTGCAAAATATTTGGGATTTCAAAACTGTGGGTAAGGGATTCTGTACCAGTATTGGGATAGGCTCAGAGGTGGAATGATATGAAAAAAAGCAAGGAGGCAAGCGAATGACAGACATGTCTTAGTGACCATGAATGATCTAGTTTGGCTAGAATTTGCTTGTTTAAATACAGAAGTATTTTCTAAGTGATACGATATTAACAGTCTTTGTTGAGCAGTGTTTACCATGCTAGGTCCTACTCTCAGTGGAGTAGACATACATATACACAAATAACTATAAGGAAAACAGACCAACTATAATTTTAAAAAGGCAACTGTAATTGTTATAAGGTTATAGGAACTAATAAGAGAACGTTTTGTTATGCTGTGGTGATAACAGTTTGCTTATTCTTTTTTCTTGCCCTTCCACAAGGTGGCAATGAAGCACCCTTCTGCTGTTACTGCCTGCAATCTGGACTTAGAAAACTTGATCACAGACTCAAACCGAAGCATCGCTACCCTAGCCATCACTACACTCCTCAAGACAGGAAGTGAGAGCAGTGTGGACAGGCTCATGAAGCAGATATCCTCTTTTGTGTCTGAAATCTCAGATGAGTTCAAGGTAAGTGTTTAAATAAGACCATGTTTTTTACCCGTCTATGGCTTGCCTATTTATTTTCTAACAGTATCTTTCTATGAGCAGAAGTTTGTAATTTTTATGAAGTCTGTCATTTTCTTTCTTTCATAGTTACTACTTTCTGTGTCCTATCTAGGAAACCTTTGTCTACCTCCAAGTCATTATGATATTCTCTTATGTTTTATTCTATATGCTTTATGGTTTTAGCTTTTCCATTTTGTCTGTGATCCTTTAATTAATATCTGTGTATTGAGTTGGATAAATTCAGTTTTTTCCATTTGGATATCATATTCCAGCATGATTTGTTGAAAAGACTTCCCTTTTCCCATTCGAGTGCTTTGCCTCTTTGTCTGAAAACCACATAACCTATAATTATAGATAAATATTTCTGGGTTCTTTATCATATTTCATTGATCTATTTATCAGTCCTTATCCCAGCACCACCTGTATTGATTGATGTAGCATTTATGGTACCTCTAAAATGTCAACTAGTGGAGGTCTTCTAGCTTTGTCCTTCTTTTGCAATATTAGAATATTCCTTTGCATTTCCATGTAAAATGTATAAACAGATTCTTTATTTCTACAAAACAAAGCCTGCTAGGATCATGATTCATCTAGTGATGAATCTATAAATCAATTTAGGGAGAACTGGCTCTTATCATTATTTATTCTTCCAATTCATGAATATTGTATATCTCTTCCTTTATTTAGGTCTTCTTTAATTTGTCTGAGCAGAGTTTTATGCTTTTACTCTAGAAGTCTTGCAGATCTTTTGATAAATTTATACTTCAGTATTTTATGCTATTTTTTTCTATATTACTAGAGTTTTTGTTTCATTGTTTGCTGCTAGTATATTAAAAATACTGGTTTTGGTTTTTCCTTATTGACTTGGTATCCCATGACTTTTCTGAATTCCCTTATTGGTTCTAGTAATTTTTATATACATTCCTTAAGATTATCTATATAAGTAATCATGTCATCTGCAAATAGACAGTTTTACTTTTTCATTTCCAGTCCAAGTGCTTTTTCTTTATTTTTGTTGCCTGACTATACTGGCTAACACTCCCAGTACAGTGTTGAATAGAATTGGTAAGATTGTATCAGAGATAATCAAAAAACAATAAATTTCATTTGGAA
>PVKH010038624.1:0-11298 GCA_004027955.1 Chaetophractus vellerosus | reverse complement strand
GCAGAGACCCAAGATTCGGGCTGCTTCACGTCAGAATTGTTTTCCCCCCAAGTTTGGTTGCAATCAGTCCTGCTTCCTATCTTTATTCTCCAGTGAAATAACGTGGAATGGTTTCCCTTTGACACTGGGGTTGCGTGTCCATACCCCTAAGCGGGAATGTCACGCAAGCTCCTAGTACTTCCTTGTAAAGTGCAACCCTGATGCTCTCTGTAGCAGGCTCTTTATTTCCTCCATTGTGCTCATCAGAAACGCTTAGCCGCTTTCCTGCTCAACTGCTGAATTAATAAATTATAAATGCCTCTTATCAAAGATTTGGTGATTTTTGACAAGTGATTTAGTTTATCACAAATGCAAGGTCCTATCAGAGAGAACCTGTGTTTTCAGGACCTAGAAGGTGGCTCAGCCCTTCATTTGAAAAATAAACAGGCAAGTTTGATGAGCTCAAATTCATGGCAGAGCTTCTTAATATTTCCTGAGGTTCTAATCAAAGGAGCATCTTAACTGGTCCCAGAGGGAAATGTAAGATGAAAGGGACTGACATTGATGCCCACTCTACCTATTTTTTCCCTCCTTCCTTTTGCCTGTTTCTAAAAATATCTTGGCAGGTAAGAATTAGTGGCAGGATGTTATTTAGTCAAAAGCAAAAACCCACTGCATAATGTGCCGTACCTTTAAAAATTTTAATATCTATTAAATTAAAATCAAGGAAATTGACATAGATAGGATGAAAGAAGATACAGCACCTCTAGCTTATGCCAACTAAAAATAAGAATTATTAATGAAGCTCGGCTTTCTTCTGCTGTGCACATTAATTATTTATGATAATAATACTCTACACTGCCATATTAAAGAATTTTCTTCACCCAGCTTCCCAGCAAACTCTATCTTCTTGGGGAAAAAAAAAAAGACTCTCAACACGTTAAGCCCACAAAAGAATACATTCCTCTCGGTGTATTTATTATACTGGAAGATGAATATAGTCTTGGGTTATTAAACTGGAATGAAAAACACATCTTATTAGAACTTACATGGTGATTTTTATTCTCACTAGTTTCATATAAACTTAATGATGCAGACTGCATTTTTATGCTCATCTATTTTAAAATGGTGCCTGGAGCAAAAAAAAAAAAAAGCTTCCATTAATGCCAGTTTGGTATTTCAAATACAATTTGATGTAATTTACTTCAAATATATGTGAACAGAGAAGGATAATGCCGTGCGTATTTTCTAGATTCAAATGTGGGTTAGCTCATGGCAATGATTTGTTAAATCCTAGGTTTTTTCCTGCAAAAAAAGAAAAAAAAGAAAATTTCTTTTAGGTACAAAATACAAATAAAAAAGAGAGAGAATGAATTTCTATTAGTTTTTTTGGGGGGAGGAGATGAAGGAAAATGGTGGGTTTTATGATAAGATGCTCGCTTTAACTTTATTCCAGGTTTTAATATTTATCAACCATAAGTGAATAATAATGTATTTCCCCTTGTGATATGCTCTTATCTAAGCCCACTGTTTTCTTATATTCATATCTAGTAGCATTATATTCACGGATATGTTAACACAAAACCATGCAATTTAGAGATGTTCAGTGTGTTTTAAGCTTGGTAGATAGATAGCCAATACATTTTAAGAGACATTTCCCAATTTTTAAATTTTCCCTCAGTGATTTTTAGAACTTTATTTTAATTTAAAAAATAACTTTAACAATCATTGTCTAACAGATGCTTCAAGAAATGCATGGAGCCTGCTTCTCGGGTATGACTCTCAGAAAAGGAGCTCGTGTCCCCGCACCCTTTTTCTTGTTGAGCGACGTTCCAGGCTGCTCTGGGTTGATGCTGGGTGGCTCTGAGAGTCAGGCACTGCCCTTGTGCCTGCTGGAAATTTCACAGAGGCATCTGGAAGCGTTGTGTTTGTCCTGGGTTCCTCCTCTACAAGGAATACAGAATCCTCTCACAGGCCCTCCTCCTCCAGAGACAAGCAGCGGGCCGTGCTACTCCAGCCGTCACCTGCTTCCTGGCTGAAAGTGTTTCTCCAGCAGTCGTTCACTGCCTGTGAGCCGGAAGATGTCCCTTCTCAGAAAGACAAGGTCCCGAAAGGAGAGGGCCACCAATATTAGCATCTCAGTTCAGCCTTTCTCGTTCCTGGGGGAGCCCAGAGAGGAGGAGCAGGGAGGGGACCCAGCAGGGCAGCAGTGAGCGCCTCCGGTGTGGACAGGGGCCCCATCCTTCTCTTCCTGATACCTGCTGGGAAGCAGCCTTGCTGGGAAGTGGCTGAGATGTCTGGGGGAAGAAAGAAAGCGGCCCTGCATCTCAATAGGGTGCTGGGTGAACTTCGGGAGAGTGACCTGCTGGGGGTGCAGGAAGCCCAGAAGATGGCCGTGCAGGTTGCCTCCGGGGGCGTGTCGCTGGGTGCCCCCGATACGCAGCCCCTGCGGTCAGGGCCACTTCCCAAGCCACAGCCCAAAGATTCAGGTCCCTCGTCCTCCTCGTGGGCTAGGCTCTCTGAGAGCGGCGAGAGTGTGCAGGGAAGGAGATGCCCACCCAGCACACTGTCCTACCTCTGGCTGAAAGGTGCCTGGGTTCCATTCATTAAGCAAACGGGAAGCCCCAGCTTTGCAGTTTCCCTGCGTCAGTGAAGAGAGTTGGGGGTGTGGGCAGAAAGCAGGAGGGACAGGCTCTGGACGGAGCAAAAGGGAAGGGAGAAGAGTTGGCTTTTACATTTCACAGGCAACCAATACATTTCTCTTCTTTGCTGCTACAAATAAAGGCGGTTCTTAAGAAGAATAAACATGCCTACATTTTAAGGTGATTCAGACATTTCCAGGTCCCCACCCCGAGGTATGCAACGGTGCTGCTTTCCCCTTTGCCCTTGGATAGGAAAAAAAGAAAGAAAATTATTTTAAAGTTCTACAAAAAACTTAAGAATTATTCAATGACTCCTTTTTCTTTTAGCTGCATCGATTGCACCTTCAAACTAGAAGACAGAAATGACTACCCACATAACTGTGTCAAATCTCTGAGGAATGCACCGATATTCTCATTCCATTTCCTTTCTCCCCATTAGCTGAAACATAAGGAAATCGAGGCTCAGCCAGGTTAGAGCAGTGTCTTTAAAAGGGTTTCGTGTGTAATCCACACTAAGAAGCACATGTCATATGCTCACCTGAAATAGGTTTCACAAAATAATACTTGCAGGTGGGAAATGATATTTTCTTGTCCAGTTTATTTCAATTTGAAGAACTGAATCGATTGGACAACCCACAATTGGGTCATGATGCTTGGTTTGAAAAAACACAGGGTTAAAGGACCAGCCCCAAGTCCCTTAGCGTTTTAGGGATTTAGAGAAACCTAATCCTGTCTTCTGCTTTCTTGAAATTGGAGAAAAAAGTGTTACTGACTAGCTGGCAAAGATACTTTTGAGAGAGGAAACCATGTTTACTTGGCTACCTTGCATGAGGAAAGGGAAAACATAGTATGTAAGGAGACGGAAGCAACAAGCTGGCTGATTGTGTTGGATTAGGGGTAGAAATTGGGGATGGGAAGAACAGGAAACGGGATTGAGAACATGGCAGGAGATTGGAGCCTGGGGAGAGAGGTGTCTACACTTGATCTTAGCCAAAAGGCCGAGAAGTGATAGAGAGAGGTGTCTAAAGAAGAGGAATGGCCAGTGCTCACCTGACATCGTCTCACTCCAATACAAGCCCTCCCCGTCCTTGAACCTTGGTCAAGCCCAATACATTGGAATAGCCCTTCTGGAGGAGTGGAAAGCGAAGGACCCCGGCTGTTAAATAGAGTGAACTGCCCCAAGTTCAGGCTCTGCTGACCCTAGTGTGGAGAAAGCAGAAGCCTGTCGAGGGAGACGAAGTCCAGCCCTTCTAGAAAGGGGGCAGAGGCAAAAGGAGCTGGCTTTGTTCAGGGGGAACCGAGCTCGAAGAGAACCACTCTGATGACGCAGGCTTGGCAAGCACTTGGATCTTTCTTAGCTAGAACTCCGGCATGCATTTATTTACGTTATTAAGGTTTCACGTGTTTTAATTGATTTCTTTTCACTGATGTCATATGCCATGAATCCAAGCTCCTGCCTATAACCCAGCTGAATCATTCTTTATTTCAACAAATACATGTTGAACATCTCTTAGCTATTCAGTGCTATTCGAGAGGCATTGGAGTTTCTGCTCTAGTAGCCCAGCGGAAAAGATATGTATGGACATCCAGACTACTAAAAAGTGGTCTTTGTTTCAAGTATTGCACTGTGGGGGCAGTTCAAAGAAGAGTAGGTTGCTTCTCTCTGTTGAGATAAGGGAAGAACTTCATAAAGGAAGAGATATTTGATCAGGAACTTTACGATTGGATGGTATTTGGACACTCAAAGACTGAGAGGGAAGAGAGGGTGAAGAGAGCATCAGCAAAGAAATTAGAGCAGGGTCGCGGGATCAGTGTAGTGAGATGTAAAATTGCTTTTTCATCTGTGTTGCCTCAGTGTCTGGCAAAAGTTAGTTGCTCAATTAATCATTACTGAATAAATCAATGAACAGAAATTTGTAGCCAGATCTTGGGAGGGTTTCCAGGGCAGGCGTAATGCTTGGACTTGATCCGGTCAGTTTTGATAGAATAACAGGACCAGAGGCAGGTTTTAAAGGCAGCCTTGGGGAGAATGGATGGGAGAATTAGGGAATTGGAAGCTAGCACAATAGTCAACTAGATAATATCTCTGGTAGAAACAATGAGAACAGAGAGGTGAAGGATGGATTCAAAATACCTTTTGGAGGTAGAACCATCAGAAACTGTGACTAAGGAGCAAGGGAGAGAATGAAGTCTTGGATTTTGAGCTCAGGTGACTGATGAGAAGGGAATGTTCGGAAGATGCATTTGCTTGTTGGCATAGCTATCATATGTTGAATATGATAAGGGTTTTCCCATCAAAGACTGGTGAAGCTGGTTGTTGTTGTTAGGTCAAATGGTGAATTTTGCATTTACTCCAGTTAACTTGTATTCTGTTGGATTTTGCTCATTGTGTTCGTGATCTGTAGAGATATACTGTTGATACCCTCTCTGCTACCCATTGAATTTGCAAACTCTCTCAGCCTTTCATTATCTGCAGACTTGATAAGAATGCATTCCTTGACTTTGAGCAAGTCTTTAATAAAAATATGGAACACAGCAGGACAGAGAACAACATCCAAAGAGCATGTCACTAGAAATGTGTCTAGAGTCATATCAAACCAGTAGCCAGCACCCTTTGGAGCCCGGTCATTTTACTAGTTAATCCATCTGAATGCGTTAGTTACTGGTCTGTGTTACCCCATGCTGTCAACAGAAATCTCATGTGAAACACCTTGCTGGAGTCCCAAAATAGCACATCTACCATATTTCCCGGACTTACCACATAAGCAACCTGTCACAGAAGGAATGCGAATGGCCTGACCTGACTTGTCTGTGGAGAACAGTTGCTCTGCCCTGTTGGTAACTGAGTTCACAAGTCATCAATTTAATATTCAGACCTAGAACCTGACTGAAATTTCATTCACAAAGGGTCTGTTCTTTCCAGGATGTGTGCTGGTCAGCCTTGATTCACCCATGCTTTCACAGTCTGCCCAGCCTTCATGGGAGAGTTGACTTTAATAAGGATGTGGTCTGTGGCCATGCAGCAGTTTTTTTCCTTTCTGTGGAACCACCAGGCCTAGCCAGGGATCAAACCTCAAGCCTTGACCTGGTCAGTGTCAAGTACCATCGAACTGGAACTCATCCACACAAATGACCCAAGAAACCTAAGAGTTTGGCTCCACTACTGTTCTCAGCCAGTGAAAAGACACTAAGAAAATATTTCCGGCTTATTAATTTTACCTCTCATCACAATGAATCCCAGCCATCCTGCACATTTTTTGTAGATTTTGTTGATTCTATTGTGCAGACACACAATATTTGCAGGATTTTCATTATCTCTGACATAAAAAGAAATTAGGGTACACAGAGGCTATTGATTTGCTCAACCACAGAGAAAGATCTGTAAAAATCTGTGATTTAGACCAAAGTTGGCAAACGATGGCTTGCAGGCCAAATTTGTCTGCTGCTTATTTTTGTACAGTCCCCACGATAAGAATGGGTTTTAAAAGGTTACACACCAATACCTACATATCTTTGATTTACCTCTGGGCCTCCAAAGCCTAAATATTTACTAGCTAGTCTTTTACAAACAAGTTTGCAGCCCCTGATTTAGAATATCCAGACTAATCATGAAACAGTCACAGATCCACTGAAGTTTGTTAAAAATTTATAAGTTACCTTTAAAGGTTCTGATTTTTATTACCTCCTTGCCACTGAGTAATATGCTGAGAATAATCCGATATATTCAGGGCTTGTTTGGGGGTAGAGAGCATCTCGGGACTGTAGGGCGCCAGGAACGCGAGGTCTCTGCCTCCTGGTCCATGCACTGCCTTCCTGGGCATCCATTTGCTGTGAATTAGTCACCAAAGCAAACGAGAGATTCTGCCATAAAACAGCAACCTTTCTCCAGGTTTACTGGGAAAAAGTCCCCACAGAGGCTAATCGGCTATCGTAGAATGAAGACGACACAAATCACTGATGTAAAAAAGCAAAATAAAAGAAGGCTCAGAGTTCCTCCTTCCCCATGATAGCTCAAAGCATCTTTCTAAGCTTCCTAACACTAAAAAGCATAAATTAAGAGAAAAAAAACATGGGAAATATAAAATAGATGGACTAAATAAAATGAGGTGGCACACCCCTGATCCCATATTTCCTACAGATGTTTGCCTCCATGCAGTGATGCAGAGGCCCGGGTCCCCGCCAGGTCCCCTAGCTAAAGGTGAGGGTGAAGGCCGCTCCCATCGCCCTCCAGGTTCCCGTTGGGGTGAGTTCCTATAAAACTAGTTGCTGTCAGACCCGCTGATTTGGGACCCATCTTTCGCTAAAGTGTAGATGCTGATGAAAAGCTGCCTTCGTTGCAGAGAGACTGCTAATTGTTTGATTATACAGGTCTTCGCATTAATGAAGCACTATTCCATGGGTTGGGAGCATGGCGTGCAACCAAATTACCACCCCGGCACTCACGCTGTGAAATCTGATTATTCATTAGCCAGTCAGTGAGTGGTACCAACATCTTTTCTTTTTCCAAATCATCAAATGAGAATGACTGCTGTTTTCCCCCCACTTTGAGAATATGAGGGTTTGAATTGGCTGCTTATGGGGGAAGGGGAGCGGCAGAGAGAGACGGGGTTTTCCGTAAGAGTTGTTTCACACGTTTAACGCAAAACTCGTTATGACAACCAGGGAGCCGTATGGATTGGCGTCCCCTGCAAAATCGGAGCTCTGGTCGCATCATTCCACTTCCTGTGTGGCCATTCCTGGGTCTCCTTGAAACAAGCCGGCAACCACCAAATAGGGATGCTTGAATGAACCAGAACTTGCCATCTCAGGCCCGGTTTTTGAGACTCACTGTAAGGCAAGCATTCCAAGTAAAGAAGGGGAGGGGACGGGTAGGAGATTTTTGCTCACTTGCGTGTCTGTAGTCGTTTGTTTGTTCTTTTGTTTCTTTCTTGTGAGTACTTCTATCTCCACAAGGAATAACACGGTGATCATAAGGGGTTATAATTACCAGGCTAATTTATTAAAGTCTTCTTCAATTTTTTTTTTAATAAGTGAACAAAACGTTTGCTTCATTTAAACTGAAAACAAATTTGAGTATGCCCTTCCTGTCTAAAGCCAAGACTGATCGGCATTTAGGGTGACAGGTTAAAAGAATCCACCTTGCCTACGTTTCAATGCCAATATCAAAAGTCAAAGGAAGAATTCAGCTATGACTGCTCTATTTGTAACTGCAGCTGGCTTGGGTTTCCAAATCAAATGGGAGGAATCCCTTCCTCTGTAAGGAGGGAAGATGCCGACACTTGGGCAAATGGGATTATCTCTAATGAGATTACACACAAAGTGATTAAGATGTGAATTGACACTCCCTGAGAGAGACAAAGCTGTTCCTAACGCAGCAGAAGCGAGGGAAGTATAGGAGGGAGAGCCTTTCCCCAGAAAGTGTACGCTTTTTCTCAAAGGGTCCCCAAAAGAGAAGGCAAGGACCAGCCTTGTTTCCTCTAAACAGCCCACAAGAAAATGAAAACCCGTGCTCGTCACTAAGAAACGAATGAAAACCGGCCCACGACCTAGGCCAGACCATTTTTAATAAGAGAGCATCCAGAGGGCTGGCTCCCTCTTTGACGATGAAGCATCTCTGCAGTAACTTTTTGCCTTATTAGGCCTCACACAATCGACTCAGCCCTGAAGAAATCCTCTCAAAGGATTTCCTTATATTGAATCAGGGACTGCTTTTGCTTGAAGGAGACGCCGGAGCTTTTATCTTTATGGATGAAGACGCGGAGCTTGGACAGGCTCCCTGACTTGGCCCGGGGGTCACACGGTTACTTAGAGGCAACCAGAGCCAGGATGGGACACGGGCCACCGTGGAGGGCTGCAGAAGTGACAACTAGAGAGCAGCAAAATAATGAGGAACATGTCAGACCCCTCAGAGGAAAGACAGGGGTAGAGGAAAAATAGCAAAGGGAATATCAATCTGTTTTTAAAAGTCCTTTAAAAACAAAACTGTAGATCCATCATTTGGTCTCAGTGACTAGAATGGAGGCTCTCACAGAGCCTGTATTCTCCCGGATACAGTGAACATTTCGTCAGTACCAGATTCCCACAGGTCATGAGTGGATTCTAAAATAAAGGGGTCATATCTCTATAAACACCAGGAAATGTACTAGCATTGTGAGGGGTAGGTTTCTTTGCGTTCAAATTTCCAAGCATTACCTTAGACTCTATTCTTACCTTGCTATATGACCTTTAGAAACTCTTTTATCTAAGGGTATAAAATGAGCATAATAATACTTACCTGTCTCACGAGAGTGTTGTGAAATGTCTCTAATTAATGTTTCTAAAGCACTTTAAGACTTTGAAATGAGAAGTTCCACATACAATAATTATAAGTATTATTAGCGTTATTAACATAACAACATTAGAAACCAGCTTCATTATCACCTGTGCTCTAGATTTTTTGCTGAGAAAGATGCGCTCAATATTTCACAGCCCACCCACTCCTTTCCCCTCTCCCCACCCCCTTCTCTCTCTCGTTTATTCTTTTGGAACTGGTCTTCAGAAGGATTTTTAGACACGCCAGTACATGAGTCAAGAAACCACCCATAAGACACATTGCTACAATTTCGCACTTTTTTTTTCAAATTAAATTATTTTCAAGTAATCCCCAAATCATGGGTAAACACAGCATAGTGGCTTTTAAACTGGTTTTGGTCACAGTTCCCTTTGATAATCTAATAAAAGCTATGATACTACTTTCTGGGAAATTGCATGTATTTATTTTGCATGCAATTTCATGGACCCCTGAATTTAGGAAAGATTTATTTATCACCTGCTGTAGGTCAGACACTGTTCTATGAATTTGCGAAACATCATTGAGTAAAATATACACCGATCCTACACTGGGGAAGCCCACATGGATGGAAAAGTACAGACAGAAAACAAATAAAAAAGATAAGGTTATGTCAGAAACAGATACGTTTTATGAAACAAAGAAAAAGTAGAGCAGGATAAGGGGCATAGGGAGTGCTTGGCAGGGGTTCGGTTTACAATGTTAAAGAGAGTCACCCTAGCAGAGCTCACGGAGAAGGTGCCTTTTGAAGAACAATTGGAAGAAAATGAGCCAGTAGGCCAAGTGTGTAGCGGGGGTGGGGCAGCTCCTCCAGGCAGAGGAAATGTCCAGTGTGAAAACCCTAACCTGGGCCCGTGGGCTGGAGCGAGGAAGCAAGGGGGGAGGGGTAGGCGATGAGGTCACTAGTGCCATAGGGTGGTTTTAACCAGACTCAGAGCGACAGGAGTGGTACAGAGAGGCCAATGGTCAGATTCTGAGTCCGGGTGAAGGCAGAGCCAACGAGACTTTCTGACAGTTTAGAGAGAGAGCATGAGAGAACAGGGTGGGTGTCAACGCTGACTAAGGGATTTTGGCCTAGCAACTCAAAAATGGAGCACGTTTGGGGATTAGCCTACTCCAGGACCCCTACCCATCTCTCCCCTTCCATGTGAAGAACCTTTACCCTCCCAGAGCAGGAATGCTTTTCTGATGTGTTCACTGCTGAACTGGTCACTGCTCGACATTAGAACGTAAAACATTTCCTGTTGCATATTAGGTATTCAATAAATATTATTTATTGAATGAGTGAAAGAACCCAACAATGTAGAGTAACCATTTCATAGAAATGCCCACTCATTCTTCCAATACCACCTCCTTGAGCTTTCTAGGACTTAAATTAAGGGTAAATTTTGAATTTGTAGCATTTCCACTGCACTGCTACCTTCCCTCCACCCCATCCTTGCTATGCCAACTTTGTTTTTTTAAGTGGGGATGTAACAGGAAATCTCAAAAGCATATAATTAACTAGCTATAGGCATTATGAAAGAGCTTGCCCTTTCTTTTCCATCATAAAATCCCCAGATATCTTTCATGGTTAACATATTAACACCAGTTAGTACCCCTTTCTTCTTCTCCCTATTTCAGTCCAGGGGAGGTATTTCAAAAAATCAATGAGAAAAGAGTCCAAGTCCAGGGGACACACAGGGCTACAAAGAAAGCTGGCTAGGTGAAATCTTCTCTGTGCTCCTATTCTATCTCCAGAGAGTTCAGGGGTCTTCAAAACACACAAATATTCTGCTCTGCTTTCACAAAGTACTATCAAGTAGAACATGTTTAAATCAAATATATGAGGGACAGCAATATCAGAGGCAATTCCCACTGAAGCTAGAAGCGTTGGGGAAGGTTGAACAACGGAGAAAGCCGAACAAAGCTTAATTAGAGTCGAGCCTTTCCCACAGATAGCATTACAAATGACTTGCTTGTTGTGGCCTTGGAGCCGAGTAAATTTCAAGTTCTCAAAAATACCACCCAAATAAAGGAAAGCAAGATGTATTCTGTGTGGTGATAGAAATATTTCATTCAAGCCAATTGCTTTGGATTCGACCTATATTTATTTATTTATTTATTTATTTATTTATTTATTTATTTTTGTTACATATCCCCCCCCTTTCTGCTTGTTCTTGCTGTGTTCATTTTTGCATTCTTCTGTGTCTGCTTTGTCTCCCCCCGTTGCGGCGACGCGCCGAGTCAGCTCACTGCGCAGGCGGCTTGCCCCGCTCATGGGCGGCTCTGCTCTGTTTGCAGGCGGCTCTGCTCTGTTCGCGGGCGACTTGCCCTGCCCGTGGCGGCTTTGCCCTGCCCGTGGCGGCT
>PVKH010038623.1:0-11299 GCA_004027955.1 Chaetophractus vellerosus | reverse complement strand
AGCTGAAATTCAAAAACTGTGTGAGTGAATCAGAAACTACGGATCTTGTAGTTTTAACTAGGATTAAATTCAATTGACAAATAACCATGTTAATAATGCAGGCATTTTACAGCCAACCTACTAAACTGAGCTAAATATTTTTTACTTACTTAGTGTTTGATGTATGTCATATATAGCTTCACACTTCTAACAAAAAAGACACCATCCTGAACATTTTTTTCAAGAAATGAAAACATACAATGTGAACTATAATTTCACCTATTTAAAAATTAATGGAAAATTACCTTTATCAACTTTCTTTGAAATGTTGATTAAAAGTAAACATGATTATTACCACCATAGCAACCACCACAAGTAGAAGTTATGTCACTGAATATTCATATGTATAATACAGAGCATTCATAGTAATTCACGCTAATATTAATAGTTTAAAGTATTTATTACCAAATAGTCTCTGTTGTTACCGTTTCCCTCACACTATCAAATATCAAAGTGGAACATTATAAAAAGAGTTTGCTGAATATAGCTGTGTCTGATGTGACCTACATTCAATGTAACTGGCCATTTCTTTAATGGAAAATGTTTAAGTTGCCTGGCAATTGCTTTTGTTTTTTTTCTATTGTGGATAAGACTATACCTGCTTTGATTACATTACATTTTCAATCAAAGATGTCTTCAAAACACTTGAAAAAGAAAACAATGCCAAAAACAAAAATCATAATTATTTTTTTAAATAGCAAGTTGTGTACTATATCTAAGCATAATTAATCTAATTAAAACCAGATTTAAATTCTACTTTGAAAATTGGTTCAAATTCACTGTCTTTTTTTCACGCATACTTAAGCTGTTTCCCCACAAAAGCTTATTTTCTTCTTTCAATTCAATGCTTGATGAAATGGCAGCAGAACTCTAGAGGATATATATTATATTGAAATTTAAAAATAATTAAATATATATTTCATATGCTTTAATGACTACAAGAATGCATTCCATTTGCGTAGTACTTGGCATCCACATCATACAGCTATGTTCCATACAGTATTTAAACATTTCACTTTTATAGTTAGTTAATTCCTGTTTCAAGATATTTTGGTCTATATAAAAGTTGAGGGTATTTTAAAACCCAAGAAAACTTGCTGAAAATCAACAAGAGCAAGAAAGAAGAAAAACTAAGTCATGCATATGTTACTGAATTTATACATACACACACTCACATATATACATAATTAATAATAGGATTTAAGATTACATGTTATTTTTAGATAATATATTCTTAGTTTTATACATGGTACCCCTGGAAATATGAATGGCATAGAAAATCATAAATAAATATTTCATATAAACTAAAATATACTATTTATAGGTACTGTGGGTTAAAAGTGCACAAAATTCCAAATTCTTAATTATTGTTTGCTTCAGATAAATCTTTCCATTCATGAAGCAATAGCTAAAATAAATCCAGAGATTCTTCATCAAATTGGCATGAATACATTACTCAAGGAAGTCCTTTATTAAATCAGTGATCATGAAAGTAGAATGAAAATGAAGTTTTCAGACATGATAACTTCAATGAAAATGTTAGAGGTGATTCCATTTGTTCAGAGTATAGCAGGGAGCCATGTAAAACGACAGCTTTCCACTAAATTGAGAGGGATATGTCAGACCAAAGAAAGACTCGGACAAGTCCAGCATGGCGAGCAAGTGAGCATTTATTAAGGAACATATGTGGGGAAGCTCTTCACACAATTGTAGATCTGAGCCTGGTTGTGGCTTAGAATCCTCGTCCTCCTTGGCAGGAGGAGAGCATGTCACTTCCGAGGCTGGACGTCTGCACTTGCCATAAAGTAAGAGGGGTCTTTTATACTACATGTCTATGTGCAGATGGGGAGGGCATGTGAGGGGGAAGCATGATTAAAGAGTTCAGTGCCTAGGAAAGATGATCAGGAAGTAGACATTCACAATATTTCTCAGCAGGGCAGAAGTTACAATTTCAATTTGTAACTATATAGAATATTCAATTTCAATATTGTAACTATATAGAATGAACATTTACTATGTTTGTTAGGGCAGAAGTTACATTTTTACAGTAATTATGTAAGGAATCTACTAATATAAAAGTGGTCAAGCGGTTCATAGAACAGATTATTATTGGAGTTTCCTGGAGAGAATGTAAGTATACTTATCAGTCACAAGCTCAGAAACAGTTATTTCTCAAGGCTTGTTGTGTAACTATTAAAAAATGAAATGCTGCTGTGAGTAGGAGAAAGAACTAGAAGCGTTGTGGGAAAAAATGCAAAGCCATATCTGCTATACCATATCTATCTCTGCATTTTAACATATTAAAACTCTATTTTTCTTTTGCAAATTTTTTCCACCTTCTTGGGGTTTTAATACATAAAATGTTAAAAATATAAGACATTGCCAACTTTTATTTTGCTTTGTAATTTTGTTTTTAAATCACTTGCTAATTATTGATCCAAATTTGAACATACACAAAAAGCATATTTTTTTCCTGCAATCAGAAACCAATTTCCTGGAAGGTTTCCATCAAACTTGCTTCTGTTTGAGGCTAATTATAACAATTATACACAAGTACAAAGCTGCTTGCACCTCTGTTAAGTATTTATAGGTCATATTCTATCTAATCCTCATGACAACATTGTTAGGCATATCTCATCATTAGATTTATTTTACACATGTGGAACCTAACTTATAATTATGTTAAATAACTATCATTTCACACCTAGTAAATGAAGGAAAGGGTACTTGAATCAAAGTCTATATGGGTTGCACCAATTATTTAAAAAACACAACTAATTTCCCTTTATATAAGCATGTATAACAATTACATGTAAATTACTGAGTACCTACAATGTGCAAAGATAAAAGGGCAAATCAGTATTTACGGCGAATGATCTAGAATTTTCAAGGAATGTGAGTGGAAGAAGAGTGTTAACAATAGATAACAACATAAAGCAAAATGACAAGATTTCAACTGGACTAAATCTGAGTTATGGCAGCCAGATAATATGATTTACGGTATTACCCAGGAAGTTGCATTGGAATTGTCACTCTATTGCAAATGGCTATCTTCCCTCACTTCCTCTCTATGATGGCAAAATTACAAAACTTCTTCACTGCTTCTATTTGCCTCTGAACATAATATGCATCCAAAAATATCAGTTGAATAAAAAAATGAGGAACTCTGGGCTCCACCCACTTATCTTCCTTCACATTATTGCTTGGATACACTTTCAAAGAGTAACCTGGGAAAAATAATTTTTTTCTCATCTCTTAGGAATCACTGTCATTTTTTGCCTGATGTACACTACCTTGAAAACTATTGTTTTATATATATATTTAAAATTTTTAATTAAAAAAGATATTTAGATTACATAAAAGTTACATAAAAAATATAACGAAATCCCATATGTCCCACTCCCCACACTGCCCACTTTAACAACATCCTGCATTAACGTGCTACGTTCATTGCAATTAATGAACACATTTTGGAGCATTGCCACTAAGCATGGATTATAGTTTACATTGTAGTTTACACTCTCTCCCACAGAATTCTGTAGGTTATGGCAAGATATATAGGCCTGTCATTGCAGTGTCATTCATGACAATTCCTAAGTCCTGTAAATGTCTCCGTATTACACCTGCATTCCCTCTCCCTGACCTCAGAACCTCCAGTGACCACTGCTTCCACATCAATGATATAAGTTCTTCCATTGCTGGAATCACAATAAGTGTATATTAGAATACCAGTAAGTCCACTCTAGTCCAAAGTTCATTCCCCAATCCTGAGGATTCTGGGATGGTGATGTCCACTCCACCTCTAATTGAGAGGGGGCTCCTGTCCCATATGGTCGATGGATGGGACTTTCTTGCTTGCAGTTGTAGACTCTCTCAGTTCCATGGCATGGTGGTTGTCAATCCTCACCTCCTTGTTAGTTGTCCTGCTTGAGTACAATGAACTGGAGAGGAGGTGTTGCAACTCCGTTGAGGCCCAGGGCCCAGCTGGCACATGGACAGCCCAAATATTTATGTCTCGTGGACATACACCTACCATCTCCAGCACCAATTATAGGTTCAAATAGAAGGGACAGAAGGGCCATGTATAGGGAAAACACAACTGAGTCCAAATCTGTCACACTGGGAGCACAAACCTCAAAGTAGGACCCACTGGCAAGGCACCAAACTCATGAGCTATTTGCCCTGACCATAGTATCTGGGTGTCTCCAGAGCCCTCAGAAGCCCCATTATTTGTGGTAGTGTCTAGTTTGGCAGTCAATGAAATTCTGCTGAGATGTGCATAAGCATAACCTCTGGAATGCCCTCCATACTCACTTTGAAGTCTCTTTGTCATATAAACTCATTTGTCTTTACCTTTTCCTGCTTTTACACTTGATCTTAGCCAAAAGGCCGAGAAGTGATTTTCCTGCTTTTGATTAAGGTCTTTTTCCATTTGCATTGCTAGCTGGTGCTTGGTAGTAACCCCTCGGTGCCAGGGAGGCTCATCCCTGGGAGTCATGTCCCATGCTGGGGAGAAGTTATTGCATTTATATGCTGAGTTCAGCTTAGAGAGAGAGCACATTTGAGTAACAAGGCATCTCTCAGGAAGTAACACTTAGGCATCCTATAATACTAGGCTAAGTTTCCATTTCAAGAGTAAAGGTTCATAAGCACAGTCATCAATATCTAGGCCCATCAGTGGACCATCTTCCTTTACTAGCCATTGCCTCTGTACTTGGGAGATTCTTGCTGTTCCATTAGAGAATGTGGCAGAGCTCCCCAGGATGGGAATTCAATATTTTCTCAGTTATTGTATGAAGCTCCACCCACCATGACAATGCCCCATGAACATTTGAATACATTTATATGCCTTATATGTATGCCCAGGTGAACCTCCTCCCATGTGTCCCCATCACTGATACTCCCCACAAATGGTCCCCCCTGCCACATTTGTAACCATTTTGTGATCAAAACTAACTAACTTTAGAGTATAAAAATTGCTATGATTTTGGTAAAATCTTTGTGAGCAAAGCCATTGACAATTGTTAGCAGGGGCATTATGAGTTCTGATTTATATTTTAAATATGCCTCATATGTTGGGACTGGAATGGAGGGGAACAGGGTGAAATGTCAGGGGTGAGGAGGGAAGGACCAGTTCAGGTCTATTTTAATAGTTTGGATAATGATGGGGGCAAAGGAGATACAGATGTATTTGGATGTGAGTCTGCTTAATTTTCTGGTGCAGTCTTCATCTAATGATGAAAAGACTGAGCTCTACTGAGGAACAAATAAAATTCTGCCTGTCTCAACTCCTCATAACATTTGTTGGCTGATGGTTTTGATGCTAAACCTGTTAGATTAAGTGACTGCTTTTTGCCTGTAAGGCAGTTGAGTGTGGGTTCAGCAGTCTGAGAAGTAGGCAGGGGGTGGAGGACCTGCCTCTGTTTGTCAGAAGGCCCTGTTTTTGTTGAGGCTCCTGCTGTCCACTGCTAAGCCTGAGGTCCTCCTGCTAGGCCTCAGTCTTCTAATAAGTACAACTCCTTAGAGATAGGAAAGCAGCATCTGGGCTGAGATACAAAGCTTCTAGAATGGCTATTTTCTAAGTAAAATGAAATGATTACTTCTGAGAAAGGGAGAAAAAAGAGAGAAACTTTAAGAATAATCTATCATTTCCTTTGAGTTTCATTACATCATATCCTTCAGGTTTTCTTCCATCTCTCTCACTGCTTCTTTGAAGACTTTTCCTTCTCTACCTTACATCTAAGTTTTAGGATTGCATTTCTCAATTCTAGTCACACAACACTCTTATCCTAGTTATTCTCACTCATTTCCACATCTTTACGTATTATGTGATAAAGGTTATGTGTGTGTGTATATATATAATATATATATAATTCAGAGTCATATGAGTTGAGTCATTCAAAGTTATCTAATTTCCAAATCAGTTTATGTTGTCCTTTACTACTTACTTCTCAGAAGCATTTCAAACATAAAATGTTCAAAATTAAATTCTTTCTCTTTGCCCATTTTAGACTGCTTTCTTCCCTCATTAATGACACCTCCATCTATTTAAGTTTCTTATCAAACCAGTACATTAGTACAAATCTTACGGCTTCTCTCTTCCCTGTTCAAACAAAGAGAAATCATCACAACATCTGACCAATTCTGTGAAGTAAAGCATGATCAGGCCCCGGAGCACCTCTATAACTTCATTTTATCCCACTCTTTCCCTCATTCATAACTCTCCTGACATCTGGTTTGTGTTCATCCCTCCAATATTTCAAACCCTTACAGCTGTTGTTTTGTCTGCCTGGAATGTTTCCCTTTCCCTCTCCTTGCTTCACTCTTGAGGAAGGCTAAATTCTAATCCATGTCCAGATTGAAGTGTAAATGTCGCTTTCTCACAAATGACTCTTGTATCATTTTCCTAATACAAATTATGTTCCTATACTCTAATCTTCCTATACACACCCTATTTTTTTCCTTCATAACTTTCTTTTTAAAGATTCATTTATTTATTTATTTTATTTATTACATATCCCCCCTTCTGCTTGCTCTTGCTGTGTTTCCATTCTTCTGTGTTTTTTCTATGTCTGCTTCTTGTCTCCCCCCCATCTTTGTGGCGACGCGCCGAGTCGGCCCTCTGCAGAGGCAGCTCACTCCATTCGTGGGTGGCTCCATTCTGTTTTCACAGGCGGCTCCGCTCCATGTTTTGGGGGCAGCAGTCCTCCATGTTTTGCGGGCTGCCTGGCTTCCGTGCTTCGCAGGCGGCAGCTCCGTTTTTCATGGGTGACTTTGCCATGCCCGTGGGGGCTCCGCCCTGCCCATGGCGGCTTTTTGCCTTGCTCACGGCAGCTTTGCCCCTCCCACGGTGGCTTGCCTTTCTCAAGGCCGTCTGCCTGCTCAGAGAGGTCCCCGGGAACTGAATCCGGGCCCTCCCATGTGGTACACTGGTGCTCTTATCCACTGAGCTATCTAGCCGGCCCCTATAACTTTTTAAAAAAGATTTACTTTATTTATTTATTATCACCCTCCTCATTGTTTGCACTTGCTCTCTGTTCTCTGTGTCCATTTTCTGTGTGCTCTCTGTGTCTGCTTGTCTTCTCTTTAGGAGGCACTGGGAACTGAACCCGTGACCTCCCATGTGGGAAAGTGGTGTTCATGGCTTGAGCTCATTCACTTGAGCCAAATCCACTTCCCTCCTTCATAGCTTTTATCATGGTTTATCATGATAGTTTTGTAATGGTATCTTGTTTAACATCATCTCAGACACTAGACCATATGGTCCCTAACAGCGTGAGCTTAGTCTATTTTGCTAAACACGATATCTATTGATCCTAAGCCTTATGCTAAAACATTGGAATTCCAAGGTAAATGCAATAAGAAATACTTTGTCTTGCTTGAAATATGGAAAAAGTTCTCATTTAAAGAAATAATTTCTAATAAACAAAATGAAATAAATTGCATGTCAAAATTAACTACCTTTTTAGTGAAAAAAGTAGAGGATAAAGCAACTTCAAAACTGTCATATTCAACAAATTGCTACAAAGTGCAGCAACATAATCTTATGTTATAATACATGTGCTTAATGTAGTTTCTGAAATTTTACTTCTCTAAAAACATCACTTGTAAGAGGAATTATACAAGAATGATAAGGATCATTTGCAATATTGCAATAAATTTTTCATTTTACATTCTTTTCAAAATATTGCATATAAGTATTTGGATATTTTCATGAATTTGTCCTAAAAAAAACTGGTTATTCACTTGTGATAAAAGTCATTTCTTTTGTGGTACATTTCCTTTGCTGGTTTAGAAGGTGTGCTTGAAATATAAAATTAAGGAAAAAAAAGAAGGTTATTGTACGAATGGAATGGCCTTGTGCCTTTAAACACTTGAGTGCAATGCCTGGTACATAGAAAATGCTCTGTCAATGAGAATGATTATTATAGCTATGATTATTAAAGTCATTAGGAAATATGGGGAAAAAAGAAATATAAAATTAAATACTTCATAGACTGTAAGCATATGGTTGGTAATTAGTAAAACTTTGATGTTAGCACTTTCATACCTTGGGACAGTACTGAGCAATTATTTCAAAAAACTATTCAATAGAGCATTTAAATGAAGCATATTTTAAGTGGGAGAAATTTGTAAAAACAGGGACAAGCAAAAATATTAAAGTATACTAAAATACATTGTTTTAAGTGATTTTATTTTTCCTAAAATTATATAAAAAGATTTTATTTCAAAATATATTATTTAAACATAGGAATTTCCATACTGAACAATTAATCATCAATCATTTATGATTATCTACTAATAAAGCTTCTAACTTGAAAAATAACATTGTTATATAGAAGAGTAATTTATTATCTTTTTAGTGATAGGCTTACTTGCTTGTTGTTTTATTTGTTTTACTCTATTGATTAACTGAAACAGAATAGTTTTATGTAAGTTCAAAATTATACATTTAAATATGCAGATGAGAAGATAAGATATTCAGAGAAAAGCTTTTTACATCTCCTTAATGGAAACATTAATCTTTATATTTTTCTTCTTTTTGTTGAGTGCATTAAAATATGCATGAAAACTGAGTTTTTTTGTAAAAATATGAAAACCTGGATTGAAGAGTAGATAATGCATCCATGATTGTGTAATTTTGGCTATGTAATTCTGTGGAAATTCATATTTAGGATTTCTTTCTTTCTTACACATAATCAGTTCATTAGCAGGAAAATATATTCTCTGAAAAACATCTTCAAAAATTCTTCCCTTTCCAGTGGAAAGGGAAATCAGCCTTGCTAATGCAATGATGAAAGTTCCAGTAGTTAGCTAAGAGCCCTCTGATGGTCTTCTCTTCCTCTCCTCCTGTTTTCTTGCAAATTAAAATCCAGTTGCTCTGTCTGCAAAGCAGTTTTCCAGCTGTCTCCACATCTACATGAACAAAAGACAGATGAAGCATAAAAATTGAAAAGGCTTGGAAAACATGAGAAACCAGAAAAATGAACTAGGTTGAATTCAATGCAGTATACATAGACTTGCCTTAATTTTCTTACTGACACCTGTTAAGAGCTATATAAATGATAAAACTCAGATCATTAGTCCTAAAATGAAATTCTGTTAAAGAAAATATCATGCATTGTAGCTTTTTTTCATGCTTAGTCACTCAATTTCAGTAGTGTCAAGTCATTAAAAATAATTTTATTGGTTCTGTGCAAGCTGAACCATGAATAATTGTTTTACCTAAGCGCTTAAATATACAATTTTAAATAGTCTCCTGCAGGTAAGACAAACAATTACACTACTGCCACATCAAAAATGATCAATGTTTTCTTAGAAAAGGCCAATGATCATACATAAACACCAGAGAATTTTCCAACTCTTCTTAACTATACTTAAATATTATAGGAAAAAATATGCAGGGGGCCATATAGTTATTACATCATACCATGAACATTCAAACAAATCCTTTCTCTCTTTCTGTAGGATTATTGATTTTATAATTTGAAATAAAGAAATTGCCAGATCTTAGTCATTCAGTTGAATGTATTTGATATGTTCCTTTCTCTTCCTAATAAAATGCTGGATTATTTTCCCTAAAGTAAATTCACTGAAGTAACTTTCCCAGTTAATATTTCATTATTTTTTCTATTACCTTGTTTTAAATCTTCATGTTTAGCCTTTGCACTTTCTATTCTCTCTACCTGAAAGGTTTTCCCCTCATCCCTGCCTGCTATCTCCCTACTAGCAGTTCTTACCATACCACCTTATTTATACTAGACCTGGACCACCACCATAACGCCTTGCTTTCTGTTTCCTTGACAACAGATCAATATTTAAATTTACTTTGTTATTTCTATTTGCTGTTTCTTTTTTTGTCTTTTCTCTCAATATGTTTTGGCTATGATAGCAAAAACCCAGCCTGATTGATTTACCTCAACCCAGAGCAATCAGTATTTTCTGACACATAGTAGGCACTTGATAAATAATTGTTTAAGTCCAGCACTGATTTTTTGTAAAGGAGAATAATAGTGGAAGACAACATTTCTTATCTGATATGCAGGTTTTGAATACATTTCTTACTTTGTTAACTAGTATTGCTTTCCTTACCTCTTCATCATTTTATCCACCTGAACATTTGTCTTCTACATTTTATTTTTATTTTTAAATATATATTTTTAAAAAGATATTTAGATTACACAAGTGTTACACAAAAAATATAGGGACTCCCATATGCCCCACTCCCCACACCTCCCATATCCAAACACATAAACAACATCCTTCATTACTGTGGCACATTCATTGCAATTGATAAATGCATCCTGGGGCATTGTCATTGAGCATGCACCATAGTTCACATTGTAATTTATACTCTCTCCAACACAATTATGCAGGCTATGGGAAGATATATAATGGCATATATCTGTCATTGCAATGCCATTCAGGAAGATCCTCAACTCCTGAAAAAGCCCCCCGAATTACACCTGGCTTTTCCTCCCCCTGTCCCCAGAGCCTTCAGTGACCACTGCCTCCACCTCAATGCTGCAATTTCTTCCATTGTTAGAATCACAAGTCTATTGTAGAACACCAGCAAATCCACTCCAGTCCATAATTCATTCTCCAATTCTGAGGATTCTGGAGTGGCGATGTGCACCCCACCTCTAATTGAGGGGGGACCTCAATCCCATACAGCCAATGGATGGGACTCTCTTGCTTATAGTTGTAGGCTCTCTCATTTCCTTGGTATGGTGGCTGTCAATCCTCACCTCCTTGTTAGTTGTCCTGGGTGAGTCCAGCAAACCAGAGAGTAGGCATTGCAACTCCGCTGAGGATCAAGGCCCAGCTGGCATATGGACAGCCAAAAGATTCAAGTCGCTTGGATGTGCACCTACCAACTCCAACACCAAGTATAGGTTCAAATAGAAAGGACAGATGACCCATGTGTAGGGAAGCCATAACTGAGCACAAATTCCAAAATAGGGCCTGGACCAAGGCACCAAACTCTGGAGCTATCTGCCCTGACCATAGGACCTGGGTGTCTCCAGAGCCCTCAGGAGCCCCACCATCTGAGGCAGTATCCACGTTGGCAGTCCATGAGCTCCTGCTAAGATGTGTATAAGCGTTACTTCTGGAATGACACCCCAACTCACTTTGAAGTCTCCCAGACATACAAACTCATTTTTTTTTTTTTTTTTACCTTTTCTGTCTTTTATTCAAGGTCTTTTTCCAGTTGCATTGCTAGTTGGTGCTTGGTAGCAATCCCACAGTGCCAGGGAGG
>PVKH010038622.1:0-11308 GCA_004027955.1 Chaetophractus vellerosus | reverse complement strand
TTTGCACTTCTCCTCCCTTTGTCTGCTTTACTTTTTCCCCACAACATTATCACCACCTGATATCTTAGTGCTTATTCTCTTCCCCACTCCTTCAACCAGAACATTAGCCTCAGGAGGACAGGGATTTTTCTATTTTATTTCCTGTACTATCTGCAGATGCCATAATAGTGCCTAAAATAAGAAAGAGCTCAACAAGTGTTTAATGGATGAATGAATTTAAGAACAAGATTATCTATGCTCTGTTTCCCAGACTACTTTTTATAAAAACTACTCACCTTAATCCTCTATAACAAAACTAAGAACATGTGTAACTTTTAGCAGAACTTTAGCCAAAAATTATAAATCCTCCATTTTCTTAAGGGAGAAATGATAATCTTTATGTTCCCTCTTCCTTATCTCTTTGTTCTTGTTACTTTCATATGTACCCATTAGTTTTAATACTGGCTAATAAAATCTTGGCTGAAACTAGAGACAGAGAGTTTCAAACCAGTAGCTTTAAAAAAAAAAAAAAGGCTTTCAAGATGAGGGTTATTTACCCAGGCATTGTGAGAGGCAGGATTCCAAGTAGTTTACCAATTTAGAAACTTATATGATAAAACTGAAGATGGAGCATGATTTTTAAAACAGTTCAGAGACACAAAAAATTTAAAGCCCAAAGAAATGTTAAGTAAAAGAGGGTCTATTCCAACTGTATATTTCAATAGTCATAATCATATTTTGTAAAGTTGTTTTTTAAATGTTCTTATAGAGATCTGAGCCATACAAATTTATCATTTCCTATGGAATACAATTATCAACCTTGCCCTGGTAAATAATGATACAGCATTTAATCAGTGGTCTTAACACTAGGTAAATAAGAATTTTCTTTATTAGTTAGGAGAGTTAATTCATAGAATCTCCCTCCCACTCATTATTAAAAGTATTCATGATATTAGCAGATAACGTGTCCTAAACTTTGTACATGAGAAGTTTTGCTTTCATAATGGATGTACAAGAATCATTCTTTCCTCATTCTGCACTCTTTCCTTTTTTTCTTCTTCTTCAAAACTTCCACCTTTGGAATCAGTAGGAAGTGAGCCTTTGGGATAGCAGAATAATTGAACATAAAGGGTTGTGGTCCTTCTCTCCCTTTTGGACCTGCCTGCTGAATAGGGGGTGCATTTGGCACAATTCCTGATGTGATGTGGTAAGTACAATGAGACCAGGACCCAGGACTGTCTTTGAATCCACCCCCCGCCCCCGGCAATCTGTTCTACGTAGGTAGAAAACAGCTATCCTGGGTATTCCCAAGGTGTAGAATTGCAGGTGTTAAGAGCATAATGTGCTACTATATCTAAACCACATTGTGTTCTCTATTTTTAGTGGTTTGATTTCCTTCAGTGCCCATTTGCAGAACTATTTTAAGAACTACTCATAATTTTTGTGTTTTATGTATATAATCACAAACATTTTTCTCCTCTCCGTTTTCCTTATTATTGTATGCAATGGTAATCTAGTAATGGTAAAACTTTACATTTAGTCTTATGTTTATAGCATATCAAGGTGCAATTGTGACAGAGCTAGAATAAGAATGAACGTCATTCCAAGATAGATAAAGTAACGGATGGACTTTGTACTTCTCCCGGTTGGTACAGTGTGGCTGATATGGAAGAGTTGCATTATGTTAAATGAGGTTTAATTATTTTTTGTTTTTGACATTGTTTTCAGGAACTATATTGGTTAGCACATGTATGAATGCTGAGCAAACAGGGTTGACTCTATTATTTGACATCCACTCACTCTTTTCTATGTTCTCCTCTTTATTACAGGGGTTGACAGGTTAAAAAAAAATACTTTTCCTTTACACTTAGAATTCTGGATGTGCTTTTGTTTTTTTCTGAGATTTACTCACTCAAAATTGGGAAGTGGAGATGAGATAGTGGCTGTGACAGCTAACAGGACTGCTCTGATGGCATATATATAAGCCGATAACTGACTACCTCACTGTCTGCCTGGAGGTGAGGCAGTTATGATGTCAGCAGTAGCACTAGAAGCACCAATTGTGGCTTCCTCCTTGAAAGACCCAGACTTGCATTTCTCTACCTTTCCGACAAGTTTTAAGCACCTTATTTTTCCATTTTTTCCCCACTGAACCTCTTTCTGCGTGAAGCACCCAGTATGTTTTCTATTTCCTGCACGTAACAGTGCTTGATATACTATGACATGAACCATATGTCACTGAGGAAACCTCAGTTTCCTCTCTGTAAAATAGTAATAATGACAAATTGCTAACAAGGTTCCATGATGATTAGAGAGAATGTATATAAATTAGAACTCTATACTATGTAACAGCTATTTTCAACACTTATTAATAATGCCTTGTTTCAATATAAAGTACATGACCTTTAGCTCTACTACATTGCTAGATCTAGAAGAATACGACAGAGAATTATGATTATGTGTTTTGTATTTAGTTATTTTCACAAATTTAATTAAATAATTTTTTCATTCCATGCTGTGTATTAAGAAAATATTTTCTTTGGGGTTTCTGTGATAACTTGCTGTCCCTCTACATATCATGCAATTCTTCCAAATGGTAAATGATGTTAGAGAGATTATAAGGTTCCTTATTTTCACAGGGATACACTGCTCCTTTGTTCACACAAAGACTCTGACTCTGACTGAGAGAGAAAGGATAAGAAAGCCTATTATGCTATTTTTAGATTTGGATTTTTCCCCTCTGGTAATTTATGCAACATAGATTTGTCACATTAGAGGGCAATGTCATTGACTTTATGCGTTGAATTTGTGTGTGTGTGTTGGATTCCTATACACAGTGAAATTTTCTAAATATATTCTCCTGCAGTATATTAAAGCTTGAGGTTTAAAAATTCAGCTTCTTAATCTTTAAAGTAACATCTCTTGAGGAATCGAGACCCACATTCTTCTGTATACAGTAAGAAATAAAGAAATATCTCTGCATGCTGCTGTGACCTTTGACAGTACCATAGCTGGTCTTAGCAGCAGCAGGATTTATTTCTTTCACAGAGGTTTGTGTTTGCTAGGTGGAAATAATCACTAAAAATAAATGCCTCAGGTGAAAAAAAAAGTGTTTGATTTTTTATTGTGTTCACTCTGGCTCTCAGTGGTCGATTGGTTGGGTATCCAAACAAGTCTTAGTAAAAGGGTAGAGGAATGTTTGGGGCGAGATGACCTATGATTACTTCTGGGTCTTTCCTTGTTTACAAATTGATGACAGCTTGGTAAACAAACCACCAGGGTCTTCAAGTGTACAGAAAACATGTTCAGAATCTTCATTGAAATTAGGTATTTTCTTCCTCTGCCCTTGCTCACTCAGAAAACTACTGAGCCTTGAATTTCTGCAGGCATTTGATCAAACTGACAATCCTAACTTGGGGATCAATAAAATTCTGGGGCTCAGTACAAGACTAATGAGACCTAGCAAAGTTCATAGATTATGTTTTGAATGTATTGCTATGACTCGACTCACCCAGTATGTACAAAACCTGGCATTGTCTCCCTGAAATTCCTGTCATAAAATACTTTAGTTTTAGGATTTAACAGAAATTCAAATGTGCTGCCATCATTTATCCGTAATAACACCTTGCATTTTTGCAGATTTATAGTTTCTATAGTTTCTTCTATAGGCTCCTAATAGTAAATAGTACTGTCAAAAGCAATAGTTGTGTGCAACAGACAAGATTATCAGCTTGGAGGTACCAATTCAGGTAATGAAGGATTAGCTTGGTTAGATTAAACTTGCTGCGGACAAGAATTATGAAATCTAGACATCTGAGTATAATACAAAGACAATAGGCTTTGAAGGCTCTGGTAAGTTTTATGTGTTTGTAAGGCACAACACAGAAGGCAGAAATCCAGAGTCTTCCCTAGTTGAAGGATCAGAGGACAGAGTTTGGGGATAGCAGAGTGGCTAGAAAAATCAGGAGGAAATTCTAGAACAAACGGCAGTGACAGATTGAGTCCCCACACCTACATATAAACTCTGGTCAAATACTTGGATGACCACTGACCTAGGAATGAACAGAAGAGACTCCTGGAGGCCCAGTGAAAACAGCATCTGGAAGCTGAAAGAATTCAGTGGAGATTTCAGTTGCTGTCCAAACAACGGAAGGCAGGACAAGGGAAAGAATTTAAGTCTAGACATGTCAACTGCCAGCTCTAACAAAAACAACATTCTTCAAATGAAATCAACTAAATTCAGTCTCTATAATGTACACTCACAATACAATTAAAAATTACCAGAACTATGAAGGAACAGGAAATTATGACTGATACTCAAGACTAAAGCTGTCAATAAAAACTGACCAAGGTTTATCATGAAAGTAAAATGACAACCTACACAATGGGAGAAAATATTTGGAAACCACGTATCTGATAAAGGTTAAGCCAGAATATATAAAGAAATCCTTCAACTTAAAAACAAAGATAGAAACAACCCAATTAAAAATGGGCAAAGGACTTGAATAGACATTTCTCCAAAGAGGATATACAAATGACCAAAACACACATGAAAAGATGATCAACTTCATTATCCATCAGGTAAAAATGCAAATCAAAACTATAATGAGATACCATTTCATACCCATTATAATGGCTGCTATTTTTAAAAAAACAACAGAAAATAACAAGTGTGGGAGAGGATATGGAGAAATAAGAACACTCATTCATTGCTAGTGTCAAAGTAAAATGGTACAGCTGCTGTGGAAGACAGTTTGGCAGTTCCTCAGAAAGCTAAATATAGAACTACCATATGATCTGGCAATCCTACTGCTAGGTATATATCAAAAAGAATTGAAAGCAGGAATTTGAAAAGATATTTGCACACTGATGTTCATAGCGGCATTATTCACAATTGCCAGAAGACGGAAGCAACCCAATTGTCTATCAACCAGTGAAAGGATAAATAAATGTGGTATATACATACAATGGAATATTGTTTAGCTGTGAAAAGGAATGAAGTCTTGAATACATGCGCAACATGAAACTTGAAGACAGCATGTTCAGTAAAATAAGTCAGACACAAAAGAATAAATATTGCATGATCTTACTGATTTAAAATCATTTTAATAAGCAAACTCATAGAGTCAGAATCTGGAATATAGGTTACAAAAAGGTGAGGTGGGGATAAGGAATGGGAAGTTAAGGCTTAAATTATGCAGGGTTCTTCTTTGGAATGATGGAAATGTTTTGGTAATGGGTGATGGTGATGGTAGCACAACATTGTGGACATAATTAACAGCACTGAAATATATATCTAAAAGGGGAAATGCTAGATTATATATCTATATATGCTAACAGAATAAAATTTTTTTTTTAAAAATCCGTGGATACAATACACAATGAACTCTAAGTCAAACCACAGACTATAGTTAAAAGTACAATTAAAAATATGCTTTCATCAATTTTAAAAAATATTCCACACCAATGCAAGATGTTGCTGTATTTTAATCCTGTGTTTTATGCATGATTGAACTTTAACCCCACAACTTCTTCAATAAAGAAAAAAAATGGAAAAATACAATTGTTCTATAATGGTACAGCCATTATAGAATATTATTTGGTGGCTTCTAAAAAACTTAAGTAGAGAATTACCAAATAGCTCTGCAATTTCACTTCTAGGTATATATCCCCCAAAACTTAAAAATAGGGAGTCCAACAGGTATTTGCACACCAATGTTCATAGTGGCATTATTCATAATAGCCAAAAGATGGAAGCAACCCAAGTGTCAATCAACTGATGAATGAACAAAACTGGTAAATACACACATTGGGATATTATTAGTCTTAAAAAGTATGAAGTCCTGATACATGTGACAACATGGATGTACCTTGAAGACAAGTTGAATGAAAGACACAAAAGGACAAATATTGCATCATCCCACAGTTTTGAAATAGTTATAATTAGCAAATCATAGAGTCAGAAACTAGAATATCAGTTCCCAAGGGTCTAGGTGGGGATAGGGAATGGGGGGCTAATGCCTACATTTACAAAGTTTCTATGTTGGTTGATGGAAATGTTTTGGTAATACATGGTGATGGTAGCACAACTTTGTGAATGCTATTAACAGCCCTTAATTACATATTTGATTGTTGTTAAAAGGCAAATTTTAGATTGTATATATGCTACTAGAATAAAAATTTACAAAAATCCATATGACCGTACAACACAGTGAACCTAATGTTAACTGTGGGCTATAGTGTTGAAATGTTCTTTCATCATTTGTCAGGAATGTATCACACTAAGGCAAGTTGTTAATAATAGGGTTTTCTGCAAGATTTTTGGTAAACCTAAAACTTCTCTAATGAGAGAGACAAGACAGAATATTTCTAGAAAATCCATTTCCTGAAAATCTAACTTGATTGGGGTACTATATATTTCTGTATCATTATGGATTCTCAAAATACCAAACTCAAATACAATAACTTGGTGGCAAGAGATTGTAACTAAACTGAAATTGGATTTAGTGAGTTAAACTCAGAAGAGTAAAAATTAATAGAATCACATTAGTAATGACTAGAAAACTGCTCAAAACTTAGCTCCTCTCAGTCCTGATAAATAGAATTTCTACTGGGTACCTGAAAATAATAATAAAGTCAGTCTATGGTTTCTTTTATACTTTTGCACATGGAATGAACTTTTTTCTTCAAAACATTCCTACTCTTCTATGAAGTGGCTATTTTTCACATCTCTTTTCTCACCTTTGTCTTAAGACTCCCACATCAGACACAATAACAACAAAAGGATCAGTTCCATATGCCAGTGTTTCATTGTGCTCAGATACATTTAAGAAATGTAATTTTTTAGGGCCTGCTGCCTAAGACTGGGACATCTGGAGCAAGAGCCTGAGATTATAGTGCTTTGTGAGCACAGGATGACCCTGTGGGAACCATGGGGGAGAAACTTGCATTATATGCATCCATCAATCAAAACCTGAGTGTCCATTGTATGCAAACCCAATTCTAGATGCAATATCCGTACCAAATGATCTAGCTAGCCTTTGGTGGTACTCAGTTTTGATGACAGACTAATTTAGAAAATCCAGTTTTAGCGTACCAGTACCCATATTTCAGACTTCCACAAAATTATGCTTTCCTGAGAGTGTTTCTTCACAGATTAAAAGAGGACAATACTACACGTTATTTTGACCAATTGACTTGTAAAACTATTCAGATCCTTAGACCTAAAGTTTCTCACCTTTGCAAAAGGAAAATGGATACAGAAATGCCCAAATATACAAAATATCTCAAAATAATTTTTACAGTTAGGAAAGAATGCTTAACTTGATAAATTAACTAGATAGATATAATCTTGTGATTGTTCATAATTAAATTTTTTATTTGATGTGAACAGTCTTTAGGTCAGATGGTAGTAGATTATGGAAATATTTAATTAAAATTCTTTAATAGAAACATTGAATAAAAGAACATTTAGTTTACTGGACATATCTAGCCAAATGCAGGTAGGAAATTTAAAGATAACTCCCTCCGCCAGAAAAATAAATGAGCCAGATAAAGGGAATAGAATGGACTAAGTGATAACCCTGAAACTAGTTCAGGCATTTAGAAAAACCATGGGAATGCCATAATAATGGTGAGGATGCTGAGAATCTATCTTTAGAGTGGGAGAACTATTTTTCCAGAGTTACCAGAATAAAATACTCAGAATTTCCTGTTCTCAACAAAAAATTATGAAGTATGCAAGAGAACAGGAAAGTATAATCCAGTCACAGGGGAAAAGGATTTTGACAGAAATCATTCCAGAAGAAGCTCAAACTCTGCAATTACTAATCAAAGATCTTAGATCAACCCTCTTAAATAGGATCAATGAACTAAAGGGCAGCATTGACAAAGAGCTAAAGGAAATCAGAAAAAACAATAAATTAATAAAGTGATAATTTTAGTAATGAGATAGAAATTATAAAGAAAAACCAAACAGAAAATCTAGAGATGAAAATTACAATAACTAAAATGAAAAATTCAATAGAAGTGTTCAACAGCAGATTGGAAGAGGCAGAAGAAAGAATCAGTGAAGTTGAAGATAAAAACTGAAATTGTTCAGTCTGAGAAGCAGAAAGAATAAAGAGCAGCAACAACAACAAATGAACAAGCATACCAATATATGTATCAGGTGTCACAGCAGGAGAAGAAAGAGATAAATGGGCAGAAAAAATATTTGAAGAAATAGTAGCTGAAAACTTTCCAACTCTGATGAAAGATCCAAGAAGATCAATGGACACCAAGCAGATGAACCAAAAGAGAGCTACACACATTATGATCAAACTGTAGAACGCCAAGGACAAAGATATAAGCTTTAAAACAGCAAGGGAGAAGCAATACATTACATACACAGCATCTTTGTACTAACATCCCATTTCTCAGTAGAAACCATGGAGGTCAGAAGGCAGTGGGAGGACATATTTAAAGTCTGGAAAGAAAAAAAAAATGTTATCCAAGAATAATGTATCCAGCAAAGATGCTCTTCAAAAGTGAAGGAGAAATTAAGATATTTCTGGATAAATAAAAGCTTGGAGAGTTCATTATCATTAGACACGCCTTTCAAGCAATCTAAAGGGAGCTGCTCTTGGGCTCCCATCTACCATATGGGAGGTCCCAGGTTCATTTCCTGGGGCCTTCTGGTGAAGGCGAGCTGGCCCGCGTGGTGAGCTGACATGACAAAAAGAGACAAAGAGGAGAAACAATGAGAGACACAACAAACCAGGGACCTGAGGTGGCACAAGCGATTGAGTGCCTCTCTCCCACGTCAGAGGTCCTAGGATTGGTTCCCAGTGCCTCCTAAAGAGAAGATGAGAAGACAAGCAGACACAGAAAGCACAAAGAGGGCATACAGCGAGTGTAGAAACATCAAGGGAGGAAAGATCATCTGTAGCAGTTTGATATAGTATATGAATTCCAAAAATAAATATTGGATTATGTTTGTAAATTTGTCGGTCTGAGGTTTCATGTTTACTTGATTAAATTATGTTTAGGGCTTTGATTGGGCCACATCAGTAGGGCATTGAATCCCCACCCCTTGGTGGGTGTGGACTCATAGGGAAAAGACATGACAAAGGACAGAGTTGGCAGTTTTTTTAGCTGGAGCCCCAGGAATTAAATAGGGAGGAGAAAAACACAGAGAAGCAGATACATGAGGAAACAGAAAAGGCTTCATGAGACATGGCAAAGTCCCCAGGAAGAGAGATGATCCATTCGACTGCTAGTTTGCAGCTGCAGAGACCAGAACCCTGAGCAGCTGTCAGGAGAGAAACAAGCCCCAGGAGAGGGATGAGACTTATGCCAGCCTACAGCTGATATTGGAAGAAGCTGAGACCACAGAGCCTTCAGAGAAAGAGAGAGGCTGAACCCTTGCAGATATCAGCAGCCATCTTGTTCCAACACTTGGCAACAGATTTGGTGAGGGAAATAACTTATGCTTTATGGTCTGGTAACTGTAAGCTTTTACCCCAAGTAAATACCCTTTATAAAAACCAACAGATTCCTGATATTTTGCATCAGCACCCCTTTTGCCTGACCAATACAATCATCTAAGCAAAAAGGAAGGCAGTAATGGAGGAAAAGAGGGATAAAAAAGGTATGTCTTACAAAATACAACTAGGAAAATGGCAGAAGTAAATCTTGCCTTAGCAGTTATTACCTTAAATGTAAATGGATTAAATGTTCCAATCAAAAGGCAGAGGTTGGTAGAATGAACAAAGAAGCATTACTCAACTATATGCTGTTTACAAGACACTTACCTTGACCCAAACACACAAACAGGTTGAAAGTAAAAGGATTGAAAAAAATACTTCATTCAAACAGTAATCAAAAGACAGCTGAGGTGCCTATACTACTATCAGAAAAAAATGGACTTTATTTAAAGAGTTGTTAGAAGAAATAAAGATATAATTAATTGACAAAAGGATCAATTCAGCAAGATGAGTTAAGAATTATAAACCTATTTGCACCTAAGAACAGGACACCAAAATATATGAAGCAAATAAGGACAAAATTTAAGGAAGAAATATACAGTTTTACAATAATAGTTGAAGATTTTAATATACCACTTTAAACAGTAGATAAAATATCCAGACAAAAGATCAAAAAGGAAAAGAGGACCTGAACTACACTATAAACCAACTAGATTTAACAGACATACACAGAACACTTCACCCAAAAATAGCAGAATACACAGTCTGTGCACATGGATAATTATCCAGGATAGACCATTTGTTTGGGTACCAGAGAAGTATCACTAAGGGTAAAAATATTGAGATCATAAAAAGTAACTTCTCTAACCACAATGGAGTAAATCTAAAAATTAATAACAGGAGGAAAACTGGAAAATTTACAAATACATGGAAATTAAATAGGACACTTTTAAACAACAAATGAGCTAAAGAAGAAATGACACAGGAGATTAGAAAATATTTATATATGAATGAAAGCAGAGATACAACATATAAAAACTTATGAGATGCAGTATAGGCAGTGCTCAGAATGAAATTTATAGCTATGAATACCTGTATTTAAAAAGGATCTCAAATGTCTTAACATCTTGAGGAACTAGAAAAAGATCAAAGTACACTGAAATTTAGTAGGAGGAGGAAATTTTTGGCAAAGGTGCTATGTGTTTGCAATGGGGGACTCACAGTTTTCTTTAACAAACAGGATTTAGAAAAGTGGTTATCCACATGTAGAAGAATGAAGTTAGACCCCTGTATCATACTATATATAAAAATTAACTCAAAATGCTTAGAGGCCCTAAATATAAGAGCTATAATTATAAAAATCCAGTAGACAAGATAGGGGCAAGTCTTCATGACTTTGGATGTGTAACTAGGGCTACTTTTGTTAAAGAGAGAGAACTGGCAGAAGATAATCTTAGAAGAAATAATATGTAGTTTTAAGTAAATATTAAACTCACCAAAGCCCAGGCAGTCTAAAAGAAAACCACAAAAAATAAACACAGCCCATCATCATCAAGTTACTGCAATTAAAGATAAAAGACTATATTGAGAATAGCCAGAAAAGAATCCACACATTATAAATACGAATGATGGGTTAATTCCCCTCAGGAAAAAAAAAAAGGTGAGGACAGAATATTGTTACCAATAGAGCAGACACTAATACAAAATAAAAAGCCAATAATGGAATTAAAAGGGAATGGTAATACGAATATTCTCGCTGTCCTGATTTTGTGATAATCAGGGTAGGATAAACATTTGCTATATTAGAAACCATGCATGTGTCCCCAGACCTAGTTTTTCTCCCTAGGTCTGGTTTTTGGAAT
>PVKH010038621.1:0-11297 GCA_004027955.1 Chaetophractus vellerosus | reverse complement strand
CGAAATAAATAAATAAAATAAACCTTATAATATATATACATTCCTAAATTTTATATTTGTGTCTTCTTTTATTTTATCTTAAGTAGTCTTGGTGGAGGTTTTCCTATTTTAGTAGTCTTTTGGGGAAAAAAACAGTTTGTTAATTGTTTCTATAGATCTTTATTACTTAATTCACTTTTTTATTTTATTTTATTTTATTTTTATTTATTTATTTTTTTAAAGATTTATTTATTTTTATTACATATCTCCCCTCCCCCCCCGCTGCGGCGACGCGCCGAGACTGGTCACTGCGCAGGCGCGGCTTTCCCTGCTTGTGGGCGGCTTCTGCTTCCATTCACGGCCGGCTTTCAGTTCACGGGTGGCTGGCTGCGCTCCATTCGCGGGCGACCTGCCCTGCCCGTGGCGGCTTTGCCCTGTCCGTGGCAGCTTTTTACCCTGCCCACGGCGACTCTGGGCCGCCCATGGCAGCTTGCCATTCTCAAGGCGGTCTGCCTGCTAGGAGAGGTCCCCGGGAACCAAACCCGGGGCCTCCCATGTGGTATGCCGGCGCCCTATCCACTGGGCTATCGAGCCGGCCCCTAATTCACTTTTTTAATGTGCTATTTCTACTCTGAGGTTTTTTTCTGTTTTCCTCTGACTAGTTTCTTGTGTTGGATGCTTAAGCAATAATTATAAAGCTATCTTCTTTTCTAATAAATGCATTTTAAAAGTCTAAATTTCCCTCTAGTGTTGTTTAGTTGCAGCCAATAAGTTTTGGTATGTAGTTTGTTTTCTTGATGTCATTCAGGTCTAAATATTTCAGTGTTTTTGCTTTGATTTCTTCTTTAGCCTATGAATTATTTAGAAAAAGAATTTTCCATTTCTCATCTGTTCAAATCAGATTTCTTGGTTGTGAACAACCAAAAACAACTCTAGCTAGTTTAAATAGTAAAGGAAAGTATTGGGTAGGTTATCAGGTAGAATCAGTGGGAAGCCTGAAGAACCAGACTCAAAAAATGGCTGGAACCAAGGGAGGTAAGTCACAGCCCAGCATGTGTGACAGGAATGGTCAGCTTAGGATGAGCTGCTGGCATTTCTCCATTGGACTCTTGCTGCCTGTGGACAGTCACAGCTGTGGTGTTGAAATGTCGCCTCTGCTCCCACCTATCTTATTGTCTTTCTTTGCCAACTTTCTTTTAGCTAATCCTTTGTTTAGCTGTGTTATTTAGCTATTGGATAATTTGTTTTTAATGATTTTTTAAAAAAATTTTAGTCAAGTTTTTAAAAACTTTTTTAGAAAATTTTAAACATAATCAAAAGTAGAGAGAATATTATAATGAAATTCAATCCAATGTACCTATCACCTTAGTGTCAACAATTATCAACATTTTCTGGCAAGTTGTAAAGAATTCCATTGGGATTTTGTTAAGTATATATATATTAACGTAGAAGAAATTAGTATTTTTATTCTTCAGATTTCCCCATGAAAGAATATTGTCTTTCCCTATTATTCAATCTCTCAATTTTCTCCAAATAATATATATACACAAATACACACATGTTTATATATTATGGCTATTCCCAATTCCTAATATTTTGTTTTTGTTACTATTGTGAATGAGATCACCCCATTATATCTCTAAATAGCCATTAGTGATATATAGGAAACCTGTTGATTTTTTAATATTTATCTTGTATCTAGCCATTTTACTAAGTTCTCATTACTTCTAAATATCTTTTAATTGATTGTCTTGGATTATTTAGATGCATAATCACATCTTCTGAAGCTAATCATCATTTTATCTCCTTTCCAGGAGAAATCTTTTTATTTTCTGTTTGTATCTTACTATACTGAATAAAACATCCAGGCTATAATGAATAATAGTAATTATAATTAGGCATTATTGATTGCTATTAATTTTAATAGATATGCCCCCAAGTAGTTCACCATTTGTAGAATAGCTGTTGTTTGAGAAAGACATTGTAATTTTAAGAACATGCCTTCTATTATTTGTTTTAAAAAGACTTTAAAATCAAGCAGAAATTGGGTCTAATTTTATGAATGCCTTTGGTTATTTACTTATTTCATTCCTTTTTATTGTGGCAAAATAAACATAATTTTTAATTTACCATTTTAACCATTTTTAAGTGTACAAGTCAGTGGCATTAAATACATTCACGACGACGTGCAACCATCACCACACATTCCAGAACTCTTTCATCATCCCAAACAGAAACTCTGTACATCTTAAACAATAACTCCCCATTTCCTTCTCCCCATTGCCTCTGGTAATATCTATTCAACTTTCTGTCTCTATGAGTTTGCTTATTCCTGATAACTCATATAAGTGAGTCATACAATATTTGTCCTTTTGTGTCTGATTTATTTGACTTAGCAGAATGTCTTCAAGGTTCATCCATGTTGTAGAAAATATCAGAACTTCATTTCTTTTTATGGCTGAATAATATTCCATTGTATGTATGGAATATTATACAAAATACACCACATTTTGTTTATTCATTCATCTGTTGATGAATACTTGGGTGTTCCCACCTTTTAGCTACTGTGAATAATACTGCGATGAACATTGGTATACAAGTATTAATTTGAGCCCCTGTTTTCAATTCCTTTGGGTATATACTTATATGGCAGTTTGAAATTATTTTTTGAATCCCAAAAAGAGAAATATTATGTTTTAAACTAATCCATTCCTGTGGGTGTGAGACCCATTTGACTGGATTATGTCAGTGGGGCATGATTCATGTTGAGTTTCTGTCCCCTTGCTGAGTCTGATATAAAGGGAGACACAGGGAAGTAGATGTGGCTCAAGCGATTGAGCTCCTGCCTACCACACGGGAGCTCTGTGCCTCCTAAAGAAGAGCAAGACACAATGGGCAGGCATCGCAAGCTTACACAACAAGACGATACAAGAGACACACAAAGGAAAACATAAATGAGAGACACAACAAAGCAGGGAGAAGAGGTGGCTCAAGTGATTAGACACCTCCCTCCCACATCAGAGGTCCCATGTTCAGTTCCTGGTGCCTCCCAAAAAAACAGACACAGCAAGTGCAAAACAACGAGGGGGGTGGGGAGAAATAAATAAATAAAATCTTAAAAGAAAAAAGGGAGACACAGAGACTCAGATAGACAGAAGAAAAAGGGAGCTGGTATATTTGATTCTACAATGTGAGAGAGAGGATTGCTTAGGCACAAAGCCCCCAAATGGCTGGACCCACAGAGCAGCTCAAGAGACCAGCCCTGCAATACACCTGATAGCTTACAGCTGAACTTGGGAAAAGAGCAGAACAGCTGAGACTGATATAGGAGGCCTGGAAAGAGACAAGCCCTATGCCTGGTTTCTCACAGCTGAGCTCCTGGAGACAGTAGATTCTGGAGGGGAAGGCAGAGACTTCCAGAGATTGGAGGCCATCTTGCTTCACATGTGGCAACAAATGCAAGGATCAATAGTAGCTGACTTTGGTAAGAAAGCACCTCTTATGGTGCCTTGAGATGGACTTTTCACGGCCCTGGAACTGTGAGTTTTTATCCCAAATAAAGACCCTTTATAAAAGCCAACACATTTCTGGTACTTTGCATTAGCAGCCATTCGGCAAACTAATACAATTTAGAAGTGGAATTTCCAGGTCATATGGTAATTTTATGTTTAAGATTTTGAGGCACTGAAAACCATTTTCCACAATGGCTGCACCATTTTATATTTTTACCAGCAATGCACAAGGGTATCAATTTCTCCACATTCTTGCCAACACTTATTTTCCTTTTTTTTTTAATAGCCGTCTAGTAGGGTGAAGTGGTATCTTATTGTGGTTTTGATTTGCATTTCCCTAATGACTAATGATGTGGAACATCTTTCTTTGTGCTTTTTGGCCATTTGTATATATATATATATTTTTTTTTTTGAGAAATTCTATTTTTTAATTGGGTTTTTTGTTGTTGTTACTGAATTGTAGCTCTTTATATATTCTGGATATAACGCTCTTATAAAATATATGATTTGCAAATATTTTCTCCCATTCTGTGTGTTGTTTTTTCTGGTTATTAATTGAAACATAAAAGTTAGTAGGCCCAACATGGAGGAGCTTGTGCTAAGCACCATGTCATTACAACCAAAACCTAAGATTCTATTCCCAGCTTGCCCAGAAAACAGAATTTAAATCAGCCAATCAGCTATCACCAACTCCCTATTCTTACACCACCTAAACAACTGCCCTCACTCATCATAGTAGGAAATGTAGTCTGCATTAACCAATGAAGATTTACTCCCAAGTACTTCCTTTTTCTGTCTATAAAAGCCTGCTGCTTATTTTGTTCAGTGGAATTCTTCTCTACCTTGCGGTGATTGGAATCTCCCCAATTCACAAATTGATTCAATAAAACTCTCTGAGATCTAATCAAATTTTGCTCAAGTTTTTATTTTAGGAGTTATTTTGGTGTCCACGAAGGGACACAAAGGAAACTGCTGATGAATCTGAGAATAACATGAACAACAGGTGTAGCACCCACCTGTTATGTTCACTGTTTTTCTTGCTGTCTTTTCAGTGAGTTCCTTTTGGGTCCAAGCTCCACTCTTTGTGTTTGAACTTTCTGATCTCACTGAGTTCCTGTCCAGATGTTATCTGGCCAATTATTCTTATAAGGGACCTGAGTCCTTACCCTTTGGTTCTGTTCACAGTATTTCAAATGTGAGGTCCACAACTTTTTGCTACTTCTTATGGAATCCTCAAATTCTAAACGCATTCTGCCAGCCGGGACCCCAGCATCTTTTAAGAATTATGGGGCACGGAGTTGCACCTAATTAACTAATAGCAAAACATCACTAAGGATAACTTAGAACAGGGGTTCTTAACCAGGGGTCCCTGTACCCCCAAGGGGTCAGTGGAAAGATTTCAGGGTGTCCATGAGCTTGAATTGAAAAAAAATCAGCGTATTATCTTTATTTTCTCTGACCTCTAACTGAAATCTAGCATTTCCTTCACTTATAAATGTAAGCAATAAATAAATTATAATAGTATTCATTTCACTTGACTGGCAAAGGGTTCATGGAACAAAAAATGTTAAGAACTCCTGACTTAGAATTACAATGGCCCTTATGGAGAACTTTTCAGCTGAATAAAATTACTTATCTTAGAAGTATATCCGGGAAGCAGATGTGGCTCAAGTGATTGGGCTTCCACCTACCACATGGGATGTCCCAGGTTCAATTCCTAGTGCCTTCTAAAGAGAAGACAAGCAGACACAGAGAACATACTGCGACCACAAACAATCATGGGGGTGGGATAAGTAAATAAAATAAATCTTTTAAAAAAAGATGTGTCCTGAAAAAACAGGCTCCCACATTAGGCCACTTGGGATGTCTATTTTAATTGGTACTCAGAATCTATTAAAAAAGTCCAAAACTCGAAAATAGCTTATATAAATTAGTAAGTCTTGTGTTATGTTTTCTGTGGTTCTGTGTGCTTATGTCTGACTCATGGCTGAAAATTCTAAAATAAAAGCTATAAGCTCTCTATTTGTGTCTGTCTATATGTCTAATGTGCATTTTCCTACCTCTGGATGGTATTATCAAATTGATTTATAAAATTCCTTAAAAGTGCTCTATTCAAAATAGTTAAAGATAACTAAGCACTTATATATAAATTAATACTCCTAAAGTCCTGGAAAATAAAAGTAATAATAATAATAATAAATCTCGTGTTTCCAATGGGGGAAAATGTATTCATAGAATTGAAAAAATATGTTTAAAAAATTTCAAGTTCACATACTTTAGATAAATCTTTGATACATAGAACTAATTTAATATTGTTAGATACATAAAAACACCTATGCCTTCTAAATTATCAATGTTAAGCACAATACAAACACAATTTTATTCTACTTGAGTGTGTTCTCCTTAATTTTATATAGCTTTACTGATAAATAAGCTAGCATTATATCTGCTAAATCTTTAAAATGAATAAAAAAAGTAAATTTGTGTTTAACCAAATTATTATTCTGACAAATTTAAGAACAATTGTTTTATAGGACGTGTATTTAAAGACAGTTTCAAAAATCATTTTGACAAGAAGAGGGAGGTGCAGGAGCTTTCAAATAAAAAACACTGACAGGAAGCCACACTAATGGAACCTGGAGGGGTGAGGCAGAGGACTTTATATAGTGTCCTTGAGCCAATGCCTGGGCGCCGGGAGGAAATCACATGCTGTTTTACCCCAGTCATTGAAACTGACCCGGCCAAAGACAGTTCTAAAGGGGGAAACTGCAGAACAAACATTTATGAAGCACCCAGGCTATGCCAGGGAGTAAACTTGGCACCTGGGTATCTCATTGGTTCTCACCACCATCCTGCAGAGAAAGTATTTTTTTAACAACCTTATGGAGGAATATTTTACATATCATAAAACTCTCCCACTTCAAATGTACAATGCAATGAATTTTTAGTACATTTACAGAGTTGTGCAAACAACATCATAAATCAGTTTTAGAACATTTTCATCACCGCCATAAAGTCCCTCACGTCCATTTGTGTTAATCTGTCTCCCATCCCCACCCCATGCCCCAGGCAGCCACTCATCTGGCTTTCTGTTTCGATAGATTTGTCTTTTCTGGGCATTTCACATAAATGGAACCATACAATAAATAAGTAAATAAATTTTTGGGTAACTTAAGGTAGCAAGTATGTGAAGTATTAGAAAGTGCTTTATTAAGGAAAAAGAATAGTTTTGTGCTAAGGTAAAATAAAAAAAACAGACAAAACAAAAACATAGTTGTCACAGAATGGGAAGCAGTAATGTGTAAGATAAAACCTGAATGGGTATAAAAAGTTGTAAAAATGGGAAGTGGATATGGCTTAGGTGACTGGGCTCTGGCCTACCAAATGGGAGGTCACTGGTTCGGATCCCAGTGCTTCCTAAAGATGACAACGAGCTGATGTGGCGGGCAGGCACAGCAAGCTGATGCAACAAGAGACACAAGAGGAAAATACATAATGAGAGACACAACAAAGCAGGGAGCAGAGGTTCCTGGTGCCTCCTAAAGAAGACAGTGAGCTGGCACTACAGGCAGGCACAGCAAGCTGACACAAGATGACACAACAAGAGATATGGGGAGGAAAAACAGAATGAGAGACACGACAAAGCAGGGAGTGGAGGAGGCTCAAGCGCTTAGGCACCTCCCTCCCTCATCAGAAGTCCCGGGTTCAGCTCCAGGTGCTTCCTAAAGAAACAAGGAAGACAAACAGACACAGCAAGTGAAAAACAACAACGGGATGGGGAGAAATTTTTTTAAAAAGTCTATAAAAAGTTGTAAAAGGCTTAGAGAAAAGGAATTTTATTTGTCATGGTCAAGGTTGGCTAAGATTTGATAGGCTTTGATGAGATTTTTAAGGGTATTCTTATCAGACAGTACCCTCATGCAAAACTAGAATTTAGTTTTCTTTCTGTTAAAATAACAAACTTTTTTTAGATTACTAATCTGCTCTTAGTAAGAGATTATAAAAGGGTTTTCTTAACTATCTGATTAATCTCTAGAAGTTAAAGATTCTATATTTTACTCTATGATTATACCAAAAGCCACTGAATGTACACTTTAGATGGATTGTATGGTATGGGAATATATCTCAATAAAATTGCTTTAAAAAAATTCTATGTCTTATCAGAATAATATTTTTATGGGTATTTATATTGACCTTATTCTTTATTGTTTTAGAAAACAAGACTTTTCACTTTCAGGTTAACTCCTATTTATTATTTTTTTAAACATTTTATTGAAGTATATCATTCATACATGAACATAGATAAACAATAAGTGTTTAGTAAATATTGTGAACTTACAAAACAAACATGCTTAACATCATACAGGGCTCTCACACATCACCCCCCCACAAATACTTTGCATTGTTGTGAAACATATGTTAACAAATTATGAAAGAGCATCATCAAAATATTATTACTAACCATAGTCCGTATCTTACTCCCTTATACTTTTTTTTAAAGGATTTATTTACTAATTTATTTGCTTTTATCCATTTTTAACCCTTCCCCCATTTTTGCTGTTTCTGTGTCCATTCGCTGGGCAATTCTCGGTGTCCATTTCCTGCTCTCTCCTCTCATCCTTTTTCTCCTGTCTTCACTGGGATTTGATCCTCGGAATCTCCGATGTGGGAGAGAGGCATCCTACTGCCTGTGCCACTTTAGTTCCTGGTTTTCTGGCGCATCTCATCTTGGCTCCACCTTGTGTCACTCTCCTGTTACATTATCATTCTGCTGTGTCGCTTGCAGGGCCTGATGGTACACCCATGAGCGGGTCTGACGGCAAACATGCGCACGGGTCCTCATGGCCTGCGTGCCTTATATATTTTTCTTTTTTAAATTTTTACCTGAAGGTGCTGGGGATCGAACCCAGGTCCCTCCACATGGGAGATGGATGCCCAACCACCTGAGCCACATCCATCCCCCTGCTATATCTCTTAAGGTTGACCAAAGATACCTAGAGTTACAGTCTTTTCCCATACAGGATGGTCTTATAATAAATCAGGTTTAGTTTATTACCAGCATTCTAAAAACCAGACCTAGGGAGAAAAACTAGGTCTGGGGACACATGCATGTTTTCTAATATAGAGAATGTTTAGCCTACCCTGATTATCACAAAATCAGGACAGCAAGAATATTCATATTCTATTTACTTTAAAAATCTTTTATTGTTACTTTGGTTAAGTAGGGAACCAAATATTTTCCTATTTAACAAAATTTGGAAATCTAACAAATTTTAACATTTTGCCTTCGCGAAATCAAACACTAAATAACAGCTTACTGATCTCAAACTGTCTTTGGGAATTCCCAGAAGGCCCCTGGAAAATCACAGAGGATTTTTTCTTTCACCTTGTAAAAAGAGGTGCTAAAAATAATTAGGTTTATTTAATATGTTATGAGTTACATGGAATTGTTGCCAAATTAAATAAAAATTTTCTAACCTGTTAAATTTATGAGTAAAATGCTGTTAATATAAATATTTCAGAAATATTATAAAGTTGCTAGAGATTTGTCCATAGATGTCTGAGTATTGATCTGTCTGATATTAGATAACAGTATACTGTTATTGGTCATAATTTCAGTTTTTTGGGTTTTTTTTTTTGAGATACCAGGACCAGGGATTGAACCCGGGACCTCATATGTGGGAGGCTGGTGCTCAACCACTGAGCCACATCAGTTCCCCTGAGTTGGCTCCTTCATCTGTTTGCCCGTTGTTTTTGCTCATTGTTTTGTTTGATGTTTGTTTGTTTTTTCTTTAGGAGGCACTGGGAACCAAACCTGTGACTTCCCATCTGGGAGGCAGGTGTTCAAACTTCTTCAGCCACATCTACTCACTTCAGTTATTCTCCCCCGCCCCTCCTCCCCAGATGGCTCCCTCATCTGTTTGCTTGTTGTTTTTTGCTCGTTGCTTGAGCTTGTTGTCTGCTCATAGTTGTTTTTTTTGTTTTGTTTTGTTTTGTTTTTGCTCATTGTCTGCTCATGGTTTTGCTCTTTGTCTGCTCATTGTTTGTCTTCTTTAGGATGCACAGGGAACCAAACCCAACACTTCCCATGTGGGAGGCAGGTACTCAATTGCTTGAGCCACATCCATTCCCCAGTTATTCTTAAAACTATTACATGTCAAAGAAACAACCAAATTTCCTTCTCAATTACATGATTTTTTTAATAATAAACTTTCATCAGAATTTCCAATTTTATAAATGAGTAACAAGTTAACTACAGCCATATTAAGTCTTTTATCATCTATAGACAATCTTGTCGTTTCCCTGAAAACCCCTGAAATCAGCTAAAGGCCAGAGTGTGCCATCTTCAGCAGAAAGGACTGTCTCAGAGACCTCCCACCTCCCACCCCCCAAAAAAACTATACCAGGTACTCTGGAGCACAGACTTCTAATAACATTGCTTAAATTATTGAGACCATGCTACTGGACTAAAACTGAGATTCCAGAATTCTAGCAAAGAAGCTTATGCGGGGAAGGGCAGTTGTAATATGGGGACTTTTTTGGGACTTGGGAATTGTCCTGGGTGATGTTGCAAAGGAGGATATAGGCAATTTTATATCATCATGTATCATGCAGAACTGTGTGGGAGAGAGGGTGGTCTACAGTGTGAACTGTGGTCCATGCTTAGTGGCAAAGCCCTAAAATGTGTATATCTATTGCAGGTGATGTGCCATGCCACTCTGATGAAGGATGTATATGTGGGAGATTGTGGGAGGTGTGGGAGGTGTGGCATATGGGTACCCCTAAAATTTCTGTGTAACATTTATGTAATCGATGTATTCTAAAAAAAAATTTTTGATTAAAAATAAAAAAAGAAGCTTATGCAATCATGAGATTGCAAACACAAGATTAAGTGAAACAAGGACTAGACAAACTAATAAAAAATTGATTATAATTTTGTCTAAATTATTGCTAATTTTTTAATGTTCTAGTTTCTAAATACAAGAAATCCTTTATTCTTTTCCCTTAAGCTATTTATAATTCATAAAACATTCCTCTTTTTCTCCCTGCCTGGACCCTCCAGAATTTAGAAACTCTTATTAAATATTCTTATTTTTATGGCAAAACAGTTATTTACATAGGTTCTGTCAGAATCTGTTCTCCCTGTTAGCAAACATAATTGGAGATACTGGTTAAAGAACCAAAGTTTTTAACTGAAATATCATGTTTAAATGATGCTCATTTAATCAGATGTAACCAGACACTTTTTAAAAACCAAAGTTAACTTTATGAAGCCAATGCTTACAAAACCCTCTTGGAAAAAACAATCTAGTACCTAGCTCAAGGGTTCCCAACCTTGTAAATCAGTAAAGAAAACTGCTTTCTGGATTGCAGGTAAAATCTGGTGCAGAATTCTTAGCTTGGCTGCCTATCCCCCAAGAGGATTTCCTTATCATAAGTTCCTTATAAAATCTATCAGCAAAGCAAACTTAAAAGAGTAACTTACCATTCTTGCTTATCCTCTGTAAATAATCAGGCCAAATCTAATGAAACCAGATTTATTTATAACTAAGAATAATCTTTTTAAAAGTTAGCTTTATACCTATATTTTTGGTGTAACATTTATGTAATCTAAGTATCTTTTTTTAAAAACAATTTATTGAAGTATTCATACATGAACATACATAAACTATAAGTGTTCAGTAAACATCATGAACTTACAAAACAAACATGCATAACATCATACAGGGCTCCCACACATCACCCCCCCCCAAACACCCTGCATTGTTGTGAAACATTTGTTAACAAATCATGAAAGAGCATCAT
>PVKH010038620.1:0-11281 GCA_004027955.1 Chaetophractus vellerosus | reverse complement strand
GTGGTATGCCGGCGCCCTATCCACTGGGCTATCGAGCCGGGCCCCCATAAGGGTTTAATATCCAGACTATATTAAGAAATACTTGGGGCTGGCTGTAGCCCAGTGGATAGGGCACTGGTACACCACATGGGAGGCCCCAGGTTCAGTTCCCAGGGACCTCTCTGAGCAGGCAGATGGCCTTGAGAAAGGCAAGCCACCATGAGTGGGGCAAAGCCGCCGTGGGCAGGGCAGAGCTGCCACGGGCAGGGCAAGTCACCCGCAAAACATGGAGCCGAGCCTCCCGTGAGTCACAGAGACGAGCAGCCCGCAAAACACGGAGCTGAGCCGCCCACGAAATGGAATGGAGCCACCCACGAGCAGGGCGAGCCGCCTGCACAGAGGGCAGACTCGGCGCGTCGCCGCAAAAACGGGGGGAGACAAGAAGCAGCCATAGAAGAACACAGAAAAGTGAACACACAGCAAGAGCAAGCAGAAAGCGGGGGGGGAGATATGTAACAAAAAAATTAAAGAAATACTACAGTTCAATAATAAAAAGACAAACAGCCTAAGTTTTTAAAATGAGTGAAGGATTTGAATAGATATTTCTCCAAAGAACATATACAAATGGCTCATAAACACATGAAAAGATGTTCAACATCATTAGCCATTAGGGAAATGTATCTTAAAACCACAATGAGATACATTTCATATCATTAGAATGGCTACTATTTTTAAAAATGGGAAATAACAAGTGTTGTCAAGGACATGGAGAAATACAACTCTTATCCATGTTGATGGGAATGTAAAATGGTGCACTTGTTAGGGTAAACAGTTTAGTGGTTCTTCAGAAAATTAAATATTAAATTACCATGACCCAGAAATTCCACTTTTAGGTATATACCCAAAGGAACTGAAAATAGCAACTAGAACAGATATTTGTACACCAATTTCATAGTAGAATTATTTGCAATAGCCAAAAGGTGGAAGTAACCCAATTTTCCATCGACAAATAAATAGGTAAACAAAACTTGTTATATACATTCAATGGAATATTATTCAGCCATAAAAAGGAATTAATTTCTAATGCATGGTACAATATGGATCATGTTGAATAAAATAAGAGAGATACAAAAGGACAGATATTTGTGAATTCACTTATATTACATACCTAGAAAATGCAAATTCATAGAGACAGAAAAGAGATGCGTGATGAAAATGTTTTGGTAATGGATAGTAGTGATGGTAGTGCAACATTGTGAATATAATTAATACCACTCGATTGTATACTTGAAAGTGGTTAAAACGGGAAACTTTATGTTGTATATATGTAACCACATTAAAATTTTAAAATAGTTACAATAAATTTCAAAAAACAGAAGACTGTAGTCTCTGAAACCAAGTAAGAAGAAAGTTTTAGTAATGAAGGGCATGGGGACTTAAAACAACAGATTTAGCAATTATTTTACCACAAAATGTCAATAAAGTGTCAGAGGAAAAACATACTGCAAGGAATTGAGACAGAAGTTTGAAGTAAAAAATATATGAACCTGGAGGGAAAGAAATAAGGCTGTTCTGTTTTTGATTGTATTCAGAAAATGGAAGGCAAAGTCAACAATGGAGTCAGGTAAGCAAGGTGGACTTGGGCTCTTGAAGAGTAAGGAGGACAAGCATAGGAGTGGAAAAGAGAACTGATTTGAAATGGAAACATAGATCCAGAAGATCTATACATTGGTAACAATAAATTTATAGTGAAGGTAGATTAAAACAGATCCAAGGTTTTTCCAATAACCCTCAGCCAGCAGGAGAAAACACACAGTTGAGTGTGTGACATTAGTGTGGCAAATGGTCAGGGAGTGAAAGCATTTAGGAGGTTGGGGTGAGTCATGACAGAGATTGGGAGTGGATCCAAGGTGAGTGGGAAAATGGTGAAGCATGGATGGGTCAGGTAGTCTGGGAAAATGGGGCACAGAGTGTTGGAAGTCTAGAGACTATATTGAGTTTTATCCCGAATTTCATGGATGTTAGGGAATGGCAGCAGTGGTAGGATAGTAGTTTGTATTCAGAAAGTAGAATTTCAACACAGTTTCAGAAGAGCAGTTCCAAGTCCTAGTGTCCCAGAGAAGTAACATAGTTGATGGCTTAAAGATGGTGAGGGCTCTGAAGGAAATTTCTTACTATAGTTAAAAACAGTTACTTGGATTCACTTCTGAGTGTTTTTAAAATATTAAAATATTGAAACATTAAACTTTTAGCAGAGCATGTGAAGTCTTTGGAACGCTGGCCACTAGAACTTGTAAAACTTATTAATGGACTCCGGCAGATTGCTATTAACACTCTCTTCCATGTTCTGAAAAGAAGATACTAAGCCATTTTGACTTATATCTCCCAATATTTGCAACATGAGTCCTAACTGACATTACAAGTAACAAACAAACAAACAAAAAAAAACTGGTTTAAGCAGTGAATGGGAGTTATTAACTTATTTAACAGGAAAGTCCAATATAAGTTCTGAATTCAAGGCTGGTTTGATTCAGGGATTCAAAGCTGTTGTCAGAGCCATGTTTCTTCCAATTACTCCTCTGTCTTCCATGGTGACAGCTCTACTCTGAAGTTGTTACTTACATAGAAGGACTTCAGAAGGGATTCCACATCATTCAGAAAGAACTTCTTTCCCAGAAGCTTCCAAGGGATAAAAAGAATTCCTCTCTAATCCCATCATCCTAAAATGGATCATATGCCATGCTGTGAACTGTGGCCAGGGGATACAATTACCCTGATTAGTTTAGTCCTAAACCCGTATCTAGGAGTACAGTTTGCGTCCTGCAAAACCCATGTGCTGCATAGGAAAGTTATAGATGACTAAACAAAAATCAGAGAAGGGAAAATGCGTCCTATTTGACAGTATGTCAAATATTATCTTATAGGTAATATTCCTCCCTGATTCTGTAAAGCACAGCAAAGGTATGACTAAGAAGAAAATAAACTTAAACTAGATGACTTCACCTATTAGGCAGTGCTACACTGAGTTAAAAATTATATATATTTATCATTATGCCCATTTTCCTATGAACTCATGTTTCAAATTACATTTCAGTTGATGGAGAAAGTTTCTTTAGCAGCTGCAGATGACTGCTCTGTTAATTATCACTTTGACGGCAGTCCAGTTTCCAGTGTGCATCTCAAGAAATCCCTTTTCCTTTATACTAGGAAAAGGTTTTACTGTCTTGAGGCATAAGGTGAATTCTTTTTAGTTTGAAAATACAATCTTTCTTTTCTTTATCAAAACGAAGAAAAGAAAGGCCTCGTGACTTGAGCTGCCTTTCGCCTGTATGTGAATTTAAAGTTGATTTTATCTTATGGCAGAGACAGACCTAGTTAATTTGGCATTCCTGTCTATGTGGCTTTTTCTGAAGGGAGAGCTAGTTTGATTTATGATGAATGCCTAATTAATAAGTTAATTTCACTTCCTATACAAGCTTTCCAGCTGTCCTTTTAGAATAAGGGGGGGGGGGGAGTGCCATGGTGTATTCTGCAAGTCTTTTGGTTATTTCAATCACTCAAGAGATATTTATTATGTGCATTGGGTATTAAGGTGCAATGTATCATCCATGCCCTCCAGGAGGCCATCTAGCTGGGCACACAAGCCATGCACTTACAAAAAGTAAAGCAACAGGGCAGAGCAGTGTGGAATTGAAAATCAAAAGTAGCCATACAGTGAGTAGGACTCACAGGAAAACAGTGCAGGGAAGGGTGTTGCACTGAGTGGCTGAACCAGATTCCTAGGAAAGGGGGGCTTGACTGGGCTCTACACACTATTTAGACTGGGCAGGGAGAGAAAGGACATTCCAGGTGGGGGGGGAATGGGGGGGGGGACTGCTGGGAGTTGGGAAGGAGTGCTCATGATTCAAAGACTGCAAAGATTCACAAGACACTGGCTGTCTGAAGAGGAAGGGTCGCTTTGGGGATCATGAAAAGGTAACACTGGGTACAATATGCGGGCAGAGTTTGAAAGACCTGGAGCCCTGTAGCACTGGCGACTACTCTGGAATATCTGACTGAGGGATATGAGGGAGCTAATGCTCTCTGGTTGAAGGGGATGTGTCCAAGGGCAGTGACCAGTTACAAACCAACATGGGAATCCAGTGGTGAGGCTACGGGCAGTCACAACAGAAGGGGCACCTTCCTTCTTCAAGGAAGGAGTAAAATGGAAGAGAAGGGTTCTGACTTGACCTTCATTTTCAGTCTTGTAGCTGTGTGTAGAGTAGGGTTGACTTTGAGATCATAGTGGGGTATCTAAGTGATATCATCTTGTAAAAAGCTGGGGACACATGGAAACCAAATCTGGGTAAATGCGATGGGTAACTGGCTTCTGGATACCCAGAATTCCTGCCAGCTGGCTACACAGGTTCACCCCCATTATTTCATTAATCTCTCAGTCACTGATTGAATGTTTTTGGACTCCACTTACGTTACTCTCCTTTCCAGGAGGCCCAACCAGAATGTGCAAGTAAAGTAATGCTATCTACTGGCCTTAGTGACCGAAAGGAAATAACTGCAATTTCTGAAGAGTCTGATGTTCATCCTTGTTGGTGTATTTATTACTGTGTGCAGGTAGCACAATCTGTTATTTATTTAATATTTTTTAAAAAACAACATCAGCACAAAGGTCACTAAATTCTAAATCTAGGAGGTCTCACACTTTAGTGCACATTAATCGAGGGTTTTCACTTAAAATGCAGATTCCTGGCCTCGCCCCAGAGATTGTTTCACTGGTCCTGGTGGAGCCCTGCAAACCACATTTATTAATGAGTACTCAAGTGTTCCTACTGCAGAAAAGCACTCTGGAAAAATACCGACTTAACTCCCAGGTGTTAAGTTCTCTCAGCCACATGCTTAGCCCATTTTAGGTGCTTAATAAATATGTATTGTATTAAATCAATATATTCCCAGCATTACCAGCAACGAGGCACATATTATGGCTTTTTGGATGCCTAAATATATCATGTCTTCCTAAGAAAAGCCATCATTTGAATTTTCCCACATAGAGAATATGGCAAATTGTTATATATGTGAACTTGACTTGAAGTCAGCCAAGTCTGGGGATTAGCTCTCCTTTTTTTTGAGGAGTCCTTAGCCCCCAACCAAATGGATGGTCTTTTCATTTTTCCATTTACCACACTAGCAAAATAAATCCTATATATATTCACTCAATGCATATATACTCAATATATATATATATATAGCTACTCAGCAACTCCACTGGGGCTTTTAAAGATGGAGAAGAAAAATTCCTTATCCAATAAAATTCAATGTAACCATGAAACTATACTGTACTCATTATTATTTTAGTTTACTACAAGTGGGATTTCTAGGTTGTAGGCTCCTCCTTATATGATTCCGGGCCTTAAATATGGAAATAATATCTGAAGATGGCTTTTGAATCCCTGCTGGTCCTTTAATATTACTGTGATATATTTATTGCTTTATTAATTGAATACAATTTTTAGGATGAAAACCTGGCCATTTCAAATGGTGTGCAATTTACCATGACTTTCAATATATTATTTTTAAAACTCAGAAATAGTCAAGGGCAAAAAAAAAAAAATCCCACTGGGAAACTTATGGAAATCTCATATAAAGGCTTTAAGGGTTGGGTTGTTAATATGAATTAATAAAGCATATAATCCACAAATGTCTCTTCACATTTTATCCCAGGCTTCAAAGTACATTTTCTCCTAAAGATATCTAATTAACTCCACTCACTCACGTTCTTGTTCTTCTACCCAAACAAAGCGTTTTAATCAGAGATAGTTGTTCGTGTATCTCTAAACACATTTTAAAACATCCAACTATTTAAATCATTTTTATGTAAAATTTTGTCAAGACCAATTTAGTCTGCAGAGTTACTTGTAAAAGAACAATATTAGCTTGCTAGTTTAGAAGTGTTTAATACTCTGGTGCCGATTCCCACCACTGCCTAGTGACTTTCTGAATACTGAGCAATGTATGTATATGTGAGGAGATGGAAATCAGTTGTAACTGTGCATTTTATAAAAGTGCCAACATCTGTGCCTATTTATGAGCTTCTTAGGCATCTCCATCCGAGTACTTTAAATTTTCACTTGAATCCAGTAACCCATCAAGCAGATATTAAAGTACAGTTTACAAAAATACATGGATGCTTAGAAAGATATGTAGTCCAGACATGAAAAATCTTATGGTGGCTAAAGAAAATATACTACTTTAAAAGATTTTAAAGTAGCTATTTCCTGGATGTCTTTTTTTTCTCTCTCTCCAAACATTAGACGAAGTTGCATTGTTTACAAAAATTTATTCATACAAATTTTACACACTTTATATAACAGTTATCAAAGTCCTAGTTATAGATATCATGTGTGTAATAATACTTGGTTAATATGTTTTTAACACAAAATAAGAGCGTCAAGACTAACATCTACCTAAATTATCACTATAGCATAAATCTGCTCCAGTTTAGTAAGGCTCTTGGCATTTCTAAAAAGTATACAAAAGATTAAACTGGGTGATCACGGTAAAATGCTTGCAACTAGCCACGGGAACACTAAATTAGACTTCAGAAATAAAAGGTTAACTAGAGTCCTATTTCACCACTAACAGCTGACACAAATACAGAAAACTCTGCCCATTATCCAAGAAACAATTAAGACTAAAATGCAAGCTGATGTGTTGCAGCATTGTAGGGCCACTAAATAGCCATCTGTGATTCGTGGCGATTTAAAAGGCAAGAAAGGCACTAACGCTGCAAACTGCGTCCCGTGTCACACTGCCTGAGGAGACTGCAGAATTAAAGAAAGACTGAGCCAAGACACAGGACTCGGGCATAGACCAAACGCCTCTGTGTTCTCTCTATTTGCAATGTGATCTCCTGGCAGCATCCATCCCGCCTGGGAATGCAAATCCAATTCTGTTTTCTTTGATTTATGACTTCATACTGATCAAATCCGTAAAGGAAAAGGAAAGGTCTTTTAAACTTTACAAGCTAATGTTTAATCTTTTCTTGTTGTTGTTGTTTCCAAAAAAAAATAATTGGTGCCTGAAATTTGGAAGATTGGCTGGCTGGACTGTCTGTTGTTGCTTGATCTGGTTGCTGGGTGAAGGTTCTTTTGTTTATAGAGATTACAATGTTCAAGGAATTGACAGGAAACAGACAGGAATGCTTTCTTTAGCCAAGAAAGGATACAAGGGTAAGTTTTCAGGGTCTGTTGGAGCTTGCTTACCTCACTCTTGACCACAATTATAAATATAAGATATTACTCATACATATGAAGATGAGGTTCAAATGATTTATCAGTTAGTAAAACTACACATTCTAATATGACAAAGGTTGGTTTTATGAAATAAATTTTACTAAGCAATAAGCCATAATGTAGAAAAATACATTTTACCTACAAACTCAATAAACAAGAAACAAAAAGTTCATATTTAGTGCATAAGTACTTAGTGGTAACTACACAGGAGTTCCTAAACTTTACAGTAAGTGCTTGCATCAAACAGAACAAAAAAGTGAGAAGCATTCACAAGTTTAAGAGCAGTGAATGAAAAATGGTAAACAGTACTTAAACAGAGCAGGGGGTAGGAAGGAAGGGTCTCCAGAAAACCACAAAGGAAAAGGGTTGCTCCTAGGGAGCAGGGTTCAAAGGGTAGGATCCTGGCCATTTCACAAGATGAGAAGCATGGACAGCACTGGAGAAAAACACATTGTACTTTGCATCCATTTCCAATACCCAGCGCCCAAAACCACTTAGGTAGTGGACCTTCAATGTGACTTGGTTTGCTCCCAGCTTCCCAGATCTGGGGCAGCTCCAAACCAGTCCAGTCCCTCTCCCGGGTCCTACTCCTACTGCTTCTTGCAATATACCTGCATTTCCTTCGCTTTGTTCCAATTGCCCTAACCTTGGGATATTAGATTCCCTGATGAATCGGGAAGGACAGAATGGGGCTTGGGATCCAAGCCTCCCTTCTGTGTACAATTCCCTAAATCTTCCCCAGGGAATGGCGTGAATTCTGGGGAGCAGTATAATTTGGATCGAGCTGTTGTTTTATCAGGAGAATTTCCTTCCGGGCTAAGACGAATACACATAAAAGTGGAATCAAAGAAAGCAGAAGTATTGGAACTGCCTCCCAGCAAGGGGGATAGCCCCTGTTGAGTTAGGCTGGGACTGAAGCAGCCTGCCCCAGAGACTCATCCCAGAAAGAATGGCCTTCAGCAAGTCTCCCAAATCGTTACCTCACACTCCCCCTGGAGCAGGGCGTCACTGCATGTACAGTAGCAAATGGTCAGTATTAAAATCTTCACGCCTGTTGTGGATAAAAATACTATCCTTTTAATTCCAGTTTACAAAAATAGGAGTAATATTCAAAACAATGATTGTCTACTTTTCTATTTATTTTATATAAAAACATAAACAGCTCAGGCGAATTTTCAATCCCCGTGCACACTTTATATGAATTGCTCTCTATTATACTTATATATATTCATAATATATATTTATATTATACATATATATATCAATGATTGGTCCACAAAGTATATCTGTGCATTCTCTAGTGCTTTGTACAAAAGAAAAACAATATTATTATCAAAATATTCATTTAATGGCTTTACTTCATACATAAATACATGTTTGGATAGAACACATGAGCGATGACTGCTGAGTCAGTTTTGAAAATGACTTTTCATTGTGTCAGGGCTGTATACACAAGGTAGCTGGTATCTCATCGCTACAAATACGCTATTCGGCGTCCTTTGTTTTTAACCCTTTGTTTATACCTTTTCCCTAGGACCGCCGCCAAGTATTTCTTGACAGCCATTTGTTTCCGGTAGCGGCTGTAGCTGTCCGTGAAGATTCCGTCCGAGTGGCGCTTGGAGGGCGGCTCAGAGTCTTCCTCCGTGCCGCCGCCGCCGCGGTTCCCTCTGCAAGGACAAGGGTAGGGGAGAGGGTGGCGGGATGGAAGTCAGATTCAATAGCTGCCGAGAGCAGGCGGGCCCCACCCCTCGCAGTAGCCTTCAGGGAAGACACGGGTCCTCCTGGTCCACCGCGCCCCCCTTCTCTTCCAGTAAGCGGCTGTGGGGAGGGCCGAGATGGAAACCACTTGGTTCCTCCCTCCCCACCGACAATTTCCAGGCACGCAGTCCTTACAGATGGGACCCGGAGGTCCGGGCAAATGGCACGCGTCTTAAGCCGAAGCTTTCCCTGGGAAATCTGACCATCGTGCGTTTGCGCGGAATTGTCCTTACAGTTCCTCTCACCCCCCACGAGCACAGAAAATAACCAAAGAACCCTAAATGCCACGTTGGCTGTTGGGGTGGAGTTTACATCGATCCCGCAATTCCTAGCCAGAGACAAGCACTCTCCATCCGCACGCTAAGTTGAAAAACGTGATAATAATATAAGTCGACAGGCTGCAGGCAATATTTTTCACTGCATGAATTATTCATTGCGAAAATGTAATCTGTCTTCCCACGGGCTTTATTAAAACATTGCCTTCTGCTGCGAAGTGCTCCGCGCAAGCCCTTTGCCCTGGGCTAATCTGGCACAAGAAAAAAAAACTGCTTATTTTCTCCAGGTGTCCAAATTTGGAGACTTGTTTCTAGTTGAACTTACAGTGATAGAAATATATCTATAAAGTCTTGCTTACTGGAAATTATAACATTTCCTCCCACAAAGCTGAAAGGTTTTTAATTACTGGGGACTTTTTAGTTTGCTTTCTCTTTTGATTCAAAACGGATCGAACTCCCCGGTTCTCCCGCCCTCTTCGTCCCTCGCCCCAGCTCACGAGCTCTCTCGCCAACCTTACGGTGCCGCTTCAGAACCTTCGAATTGGGCCCGGGACCCCACGCGTGGCCACCGAGTGCCGCATACTCTGGGGCGCAGACGCACACTCGGCCCACGTGCACGCACGGAAGTGCAAGCCGCGACACCGCCCCGCGCGCTCGCACAGACACCCACCCCCGGCGTGCACCGTCACGCGTCAGTTAACTCTTTCGCAAACTCTTACCCCAAGGCCTTGGCGAGGAGTGACTCCAGGTACTTCCTGGCCGACAGCTGGTCCAGCAGTTTGCGGTAGGCCTTGTGAAGGATACCGTAGGCCACATCTCTATTGGGGAGACAAAGTGCACGCGCAGGGTAACTGACCCGGCTCCCACCTGCTGGGCGCGTGCGCCCCTCAGCGCTCCCGGAGCCGGGCCAAGAAACCCCCAGAAGCAAACAACTCGCGAGTGAACTCTCTTAGGATGTTTCCAAGAGGGAATGACGCTAGGACGTCCTGGTCTCCGAGGGTGGTAGGTGTGGAGTCTGGGCGCTCCTACCGGACGCACACTCACCCCCACTCTTTGGGCCCCGACTTTTCGGTCCCCACGCAGCCCTCGCGTACACACAAACACGCCCGTTACTAACTTTCAGTTGCTTCGGTGGGGAAGAGAGGTTGAGGACTTCAATGACAGAGACTCCTCTGTGGCTCCCCACCCGGCCCTTCCCGCCAGCTCGGTGCTGGGAGCCCCGCCCCTGTCGCGGGGCCCGCGCGGGCCGTACCTCTTCTCCGCGGGGTCGTAGAGCGTGTACGTGTCGCGCAGCGCGGAGGCGGGGCCCCCCGCGCCTGGTGGGTCCGAGTCGTAGAAGGCTGGCAGCGGGTTTCCGTCCTCGTCGTACACCTCGTCCTCCGGCCTGCCAGGGTGGGGGCGGGGGGCAGAGGGAGTGGTCAGCACCAGTCCCTCCCCAGGGCTCGCACTGATTGTCCTTCGTAAAGATCCCCACGGAGAACTGTCTCTTCTTCCGGGACAGGGGAGGGGACCGACACCCGCCAGGGATGCCCACCCCTCCTCTCGAGGGTAAAGGGTCGTCCTGCAGGCTGCGGCCTCAAGGAGCACGGAGAAGCCCGAGCGTCTTCGCCGACCGCGCACACCTGGCCTCCTAAAAGGACCGCCCTCTCCCCGGCGGCGCCCGAGCCTCCCCCCAAGAGGCGACGGACGGGGACGACAAAGGCCCGAGGTGGACGAGGCGCTGGCCAACGCGGAGACCCGAAGGGGGAGGCGCAGGGCTGACCGGAGAGGATGGATGGGTGTGCTGTGCGGTAGCCAACTCCGGCAGCCACCCCCGCGCCAGCCTTTGAGCCCAAGGGAGCCCTTCCCCGCGCAGATGTAGGTCACGGAGAAGCTCTGGCTTCTATTTTGGGCCGGAGAGGATCTGGCAGGAACATGAATAATAGATGCCCCTAAACTTAGCCAGTTTGGCGGCGGCTCTTTCTGTGGCGTGTCCGCGCGCTC
>PVKH010038619.1:0-11261 GCA_004027955.1 Chaetophractus vellerosus | reverse complement strand
CCCAGCCTTCAACCATCTCTTTGGACAGTTCCTGCATGGTGGCCTGGGTTTCTGGGATCATCACTTCTGTGCTCCTCTGCAGGGAGCCGGCCACTCGCAGCCCTGCAAGCTGGTTTTCATCCCCACGAGCAGGAGCTCATGTGCACTTTGGATACATAGAGCTTGTGCCCAGCCTTCCTTGACCTGACCATCTCCTTGGCCAGAACCTTGCAGACATCCTTCTGGCCCTTCTTGGCAGCATCTTTCACAGATGTTTCACTTTTTCTTCTTCCCTTTGGGTATCTCTCATTTGCCTGTCAACTACTCTCATTTCCTGTCCATCTTCAATGACCATTCATTGACCAGCTCTTACGGTGGCTTCTCCTGGGTTTTCTCAAACAGCCCCATGGTGAACTGAACGTGGCTTGCCCCTTCTGGCTTTCTGTTCCCAGCAGGTGCCAGGCAGCCGCCTGGGCAGGGCCAGTGCAGACAGAACTTAAAAAGTCCTGTAAGTTGGGATGAATCTGGTATGCCATATAGTGCTGGTTTGATTAAAGACTCCTGTGTTCCACACAGAGGTAGGAGCTTGGGCTAGAAAGATGAGCCAACCTAGTCTTGCCCTTTCATTGCTTTTAGCACATGGAAAGCAAATTGATAATGCTTATTTAAAAGCTCCAGGATTCATATATTCATATATTCTTTGACCCAGTAATCCCATTCCTCAAAATTAATCCTAAAATAAAAACTAATTTTCCAAAAATATCTGTATATTCAGTGTAATACAAAAAAAAAAAAAAAAAAAAAAAAAAAAAAAAAAAAAAAAAAAAAAAAAAAAAAAAAAAAAAAAAAAAAAAAAAAAAAAAAAAAAAAAAAACCACAAGAAGGATTTCTATGGAATTTTCATGGAAGAAACAAGACTAGCCAAAACCCTTCTTATGAAAAGCAAAGAGAGAGGACTCGTCCTATCAAACACCAGCAATTTTAGAACTACAGTAATTAGGGCAGTGTGACACTGGTGCAGGAAAAGACATGCTGACCAAATGGGAAAGAAACGGTCAGCCCAGCAGCAGACTCCCACTAAATATGAAAACTTGGATTATGACAGAAATGGCCTTTCAATGGAACTGGAAAAACTGGTTAGATAAAGAAAAAGATGAAATCAAGTCTCAAACTCATATAAAAATCAACTCCTAATGGATCCAGATTTATCTGCCAAGAATAAAACCTTTCAATTACTAGTATAAAACACAGGTGACTATCTTTTCAATGGTGGGGCAGGAAAGAATTTCTTAAAGGCACTAAAAGAAAGCATTAAATTTGACATTAAAGAAGTTTTGTTAATCAAGAAGCCTTAAAGAAAGTGAGAAGACACGTTAAAATCTGTGAAGAACAGTGTCAAGTATAAAAACTTCTTAAAAACACAAATTACCTAATAGAGAAACGTACAAAAGACATGAACAGACATCTAACAGAAAATGCTTTTAGCCAATGAACATGTGAAGAGATGTTCAACCTTAGAGATCAGGGAATGCAAATCAAGTCCTCAATGAACATTACTGCCATTAGATTGCTAAGTTAAAAAGCCTGACTAGACCAACTGTCGGAGACGACGTGGCCCAGGATCCTTGCATGTTGCTGGCAGCAGTGGGTGTCTCTGGACAAGACTTTGGTATTATTAGTAATGAAGCTGAAAACACACGTGCACACCCATGGAGATGAATGGCTAGATCAAAGTGTATGTGAATGTTTACACACACACACCCATATAAATCCCTTGGAAACAACCTTATAACCTACTGCCGGGAAAGTGAATTGTTGTGCTAACATTATACTGCAGCCAACAGTAATGCACAGCAGCAAATCACAAGTGATATAGATGGATCTCGGCAAAATGGATTTTTTAAAAATTAAAAAAATACACTTTCTAAGGAATACACAAATGAGGAACCTGTATAAAATGGAAAACCAGAATGACACAGGCATTCCAGCCTCTAGCTTTGCTGTTTAGTGGTTTTGGGGGTGCTTGTTACATTAAACATTATTGAATTACAACATATTGAAGTCTAATGAACCCAATTAAAGTCCCAAAAGAGTAGACAATGGCCTTTCAAAACAATAAGCTTCATAAACCCTTTGACCAAAGAGATTTTTTTTCAAACCAGATGTACAAAATGTTCATTCAGTTATATATAAAATAAAAAAAAAGTGAATGGTTAAATTGATCACACCAGTTACTTGGAAAATAGGGAAATAATTTTAAAGGCAATACATGACAGTTAAAAGACACCCCAAAAACCATTTCCCACTAACAGAACACCCTTCTTCCATGCTAACAGCCAAATTTGTTAGAGATAGCAATGTGCCCAATCCCAAAAGATGAATTATGATGGGTCTAAAGGCAAGTCAGTTCCTCTCATTTTGCAAACCCTGCAGCTGGAGGGAGAAGGCAGAGAGGTGCCACGACTCTGCCTTCTGGTTGTACCAACCCCAGGCTTTGAGTTACGTTACTCAAGAGACAAGAGGTGACATCCATCCTGGCCAGTGGGGACAGCTATAGTGCTTAGAATCCAGGCAGAATGGCAGAGGAAGTGAAGGTCAATGCATTAATATTTTTGTGCTAGGACAAACTTTACCTTTAACCACAGGTTGTAGAATGAAAACTCAGGGAACAAGGCTCCCTATACTTATCCTTCAGCATGTTTTGGTGGGACAAGAATTGACAAAATGGCAAAAAGGTTTCTTGGAAAGGGGCAGGTAATCTCAGCTCCACCACTTACGTAACTGAATAAGGTAGCAGTAGTCAGTTGTGGTAATGAGTTAAGGATGGAATAAAAGGTTAGCTCCCATAAATGTATTTCCATGACTATTTGGACCCAGTAGGATCTGGACCATTGTATTTTTCTTTTGTCTTGTTTTTTGGTAATTTGCCTTTCAATGTCCTTCTCTTCACAGCTTTCATTGGTCAACCAGATTTCTCCCCACATTTTCTCCCCTACAAACCCAGTCTTACCATCACCAACTAGTATTTTCTGAGTTCCAGACTGCAACAGGACATATGGATGCTTGGGAGAAGACTAAGAGCACCTCACTTCCCAAGCCTGTGAGCACATAACATACACTAACTTCACAGAGCAAACAGCATCAAGGGAGCTACTGAGTAAGATGTGTTTAATTCAACATCTATTAGTAATTTTGCATCGGCCACATGTCAAATGCTGGACATATAAAACTGAAGATAACATGGCAAAAATAAACATACATGCACTTTTTAAAATATGTAATTTTGGCTTTCCATCAGGATTTCATAAAGCAGGACACATCTTCAGAAGTTAAAGTAAAAAAATAAATAAAAACAAGACAGTTTGAGTAATACATGGAGGTGACAAGAACATGGAAGTTTGTAAGCATTTGGAAATAAATTTTCCTTTAAGAATAAAACATGCTCTGAAAGCTTCACAGAGAGAAAACAGAAACCTGGCCTGCAAGAACTAAAGAATTTGTCTGACTAAATTATGGTCCGTCCACCCTATGGATTACCAGATAATCACTAAAAATAGTGTAAAACTGTGTGACTTTGTAAAGCCCATTTTTAAAAAATGTGAAAAATGGTTATAAAACAATATTTAATCCTACTTTTTGAAAAATAGTTCAAAGGCTATGACAAAGGTCAACAGCAACTACCTTTAGGTGGTAGGAAAATGTGGTAACTGTGTTTTAACTTTTTAAATCTCTACACTTTTAATATAGAAGTAAATGACTTTCTCACTTTGGAATAAAACATGAAGGGTCAGACAATGCGGGGAGGGTGCGAGAGCAAACATCAAATACTTCAACCCAAACCTGCCTTTTCACCACCCACCCCCACCCCAGGCCAGCCCAGCATCTGGCCTAACAACTTGGGTTTCTCATCTTCCACGCCAAGAGGGTCTCCTCACTCGTCACACCAACCATCACGGTCATCTTAATGGAAAGTCTTGTCCTCGTGAACTGGCACTAAGGTTTCTATCTGTGACTTTAAATAGGCAGTACAGCCCAAACCTCGCCCTGACGACTTTGGCAAGTGCCCATCTCAGCAGCAAGCATGTGAGGATGAACATGGTGCCTAGCACTCAACCCATGTGGGCTTCGGCAGACGCATCTGTCCTGGGTAAGAGGCTGTCATGGCCTCGTTGTAGAGGGTGGATCTGAGCGGGGAAGGCTAAAGTGTCACTGGTCTCCAGCCACCCACTCTTGCCCGCTCCAGTGTGCATCCCTACTGCTGCCACAATCCCTAAAATGCTCCTCTGACCCTTCTGGAACTTCCCGTGGTGCCATAAATATCAAAATCAAAGGCTGGCTTAAAACCAAGACACACCTGCCTGCGAGCCTCGCCTCATCGGCTCTCCAATCACATCCTTACCTCAGGGTCTTTGCCCACCTTATTTGCCCTAAATCCTTTCCTCTTCCTAAACCTCCAGGCCCCCCCTCCTCCTTGACCTCCCGAGTAGACCCGGTAACTGTGCTTCCATCTTAGCACTCACAACAGCAATCACACAATTCTGTGGCTGCCAATCTCCCGAGTTGAAAGCCGCATGCACAGCTCAGTATTTAGGGAATGAAAAAGTGAACTGCTACATTATGAAATAACTTACATGGAATGCTCTACATCTTGCTTCTTAAAGTTAGAGAACTGAAAACCAATTAAATTCAAGGTTCCTCTTGCAACTCCTACGGCTAAACCTAGGGCACCATGGACCCCACAGCTACCATCATTTTAATTCAGTGAGTTACATCCGGCAAGGTCCCCGACTGTTCACAGACTCCTCCAGTAGAGAAAACAAGCAGGGCTATATAGTGTTAAACAACAAACTCCAGGAAGGAAATACAACTTTCAAGCAACTAAGATTAGTGGCAAAAAAATTCTCTTCTCCTCAGGGGTCAGGGGGTGGGGGGTGGGGAATTAAAAAAAAAATACTAGGGACAAGAGAGAGCACACAGAATTCCTACCTCACTAGATTAATAAGGGATACAATCACAAATGCAAAACTATTTGATCAGGACTAGGAGGGAAATATGACCCAGCTAAGGTAAAACAACCCATGAGATACAAAGCGTTGACTATTAGGATTTACTTCAATAAAAGGTAAAGAGCATCTGTAAACTTTGGTAAAGGTGCAGTGATGTAATACTCTTGGTACAGGATGACCAGGTGAGCCTGAATCCCCAGTTACAAGGCTTTGTGGAGCCAAATCTGCTTCTTGAACTACTAAGCCCTTAACTGATGGCAAGGTTTAAGGACACATTTCACCACCACCCCACCCTCCAAAATGACCTTGAAGGTTCAAAGATGCTGGGACAGTGCCTTCCTGACACATCTGAGCTCCCTGGACCCTAGGCAGGATCCCTATAGCCCTAATATGACAGTGCATGAGTCTCATCAAAGCACAAGGTCAGTTTACTCATCCACAATCAAGTCAAACCCAACTTTTATAAAACGATACCATCTAACCCTTACTAATCTTAACACTGCTTGTTTCACCTGGATAAAGCACCTCAACTATGCTTTTTCTTAATTTTCCTCTAAAATCTTGGCCTTTGTATAAAATGTTCAGAAAGAGCCCCCCGCCCCCCATAATTTCCTCTTACTCAATTTCCCCTACAGTATTCAAATACCTCAAATATTCAGAAATCTCAGGCAAAGCAGCAATATACTTTGAACAATTATTCCTTCCAACCAATGGTGTATATTCTCACTACCCTATACCAATCGAGTTAAGTGGCTTCCGAATGTTAACTGCCACAGAAGATTCAGAATGTTCATGCTGTACCAACACCCTACACAATGACATACTTATGAAACTCAAAGAATTGGAATAAAAGGTTTCATTCTAATTATGGGATCCAGCACGTTTTCACATCTCATAGGCTGTTAAAATGTTTCTGAATTGAATACAGCAGAGCATATATACAGCAATTCAGATCTTTACCAAGGTATTTTTCTATCTACAACCATTTGTTCAACTTCACCCTTTTTATTTAGTTTTAGTAGAATTCCGTTCCTACCTTAAGACAGGAAATTATCTAAAGATAACTTAGGCAAATTGGAGTAGCCAAAGACTGGTGCCTCCTCCAGGAGTGTTGATGGGGACAAACTGTAGACAAGACAGACCTAATTCATTTTTAAATGTGAAAGCAATGTTTAAACTGACAAAAAATTTCCTAGTACCCAATCTGGCCCCACCTCTCCTCCTCCACCGGGGCAGCATCTCCTTACTGTGTGTTCCTTACCTGCACAGGCCACAGAAACCCTTTGGGGCAGGAAGGATCACTAAGAGTTGTCATTTCCAGATTAAACACTTAGTATCTTTAAAGCTTCAGAGTACTTGAAGCCAGAGGGTAAAAACATCTTCCTGGATTATCAATTTTACATTTAATATAAACATTAAAACAAAAAGCAACTAAGTAAAGCTGCATCCATTTAAACAGGAAACTTCAAGCTCCTGTAACCAACTGTATGATATTGACCAACTCTGAGATGCTCTCCAATAAAACGTAACATCAACTATAATCCTTAAAGTATTTGATATATCCAAACCACAAACCATTTTTGATCATATATAAATCTTCAACAAACTTTTCCATGGGTTAGACATTACTTAGCCAAAATGAAGTCAGGCGGACGTTATTGTAGCTTTACTACAGTAACAAACTCCTTACCAAATGCTGACTTGTCACATCTAGCCAATTTGTTATGATTCAAATGTACAAAAATAAGTAGAAACAAGAGGTGAGTAGCCTTATATTTTGAATTAAGTAACAGCAAAGGCTATTTATAGAGTAACATGGCATAAATTTCCCTAATAGTGGTTTTGAAACTCTTATAAACAAGGGATGAGTTGACTAGCTTAGATATTTGAAATACAACTTTATTCTGATTCTAAACGTAAAGGAATGGGAATGACAGTAACAAACAAGACTTCACCACTGAATATTGTGATGTGACTGTAGCAGTCTTATATTTGAAACTCAAAAAGGAAACAACTGCGTTCCAAAACAGCTAAATATGCAGGTCCAAAAAATGAAGTTATTTTTTTAACTGCCACATTCACCCGAAGCCCATTCATCTCCTTCAGCATCCCAAAGATTAAGCACATGTTCTGCTTAGCTATATAATAAAGTGGCAAACACGCTGCACCACTGACATCACAGGACAGTTGCCTATAAAACTAGACTTCTGACGCTGGGCTCCAGCTTCATTTTCTCACAGGTCGTCATCCTCATCCGGCAGAGCAGTTGTCTGAGCAACCTAGACAAGAAGATTAAAACATTGTAATACTTTAGATTAAACCATCAAGAATATACCAACTCTAAATAGGAATGAGTGAAATTTAAACATGATACCTCTAAGTCATGTTCATACTGTGCTGCCAAAGCTGGGTCCATGACAACCTCTGGTGGGGCGAGAGCAGGCATGGCCACAAACTCCAAGTTAGGGTCTCCAATCAGCTTTCTAGCAAGCCAAAGGAAGGGCTTTTCAAAGTTGTAGTTACTTTTGGCAGAAATGTCATAGTACTGTTAATTAAAAAAAAAAAAAAAAAACAGATGAGTTTAAAATAAATAAGTAAACCAATTACTAAAACAATTATTCTAGGGACCTTACGTAGCCCTATCTATGGTCACGAGCCAGTAACTCAGCTTTCAGAGAAACAAACCTGAAGATTCTTCTTTCGGTGGAAGACAATGGATTTTGCCTTAACTTTCCTGTCCTTAATATCCACTTTGTTGCCACACAACACGATGGGGATGTTTTCACACACTCGTACCAGATCTCTATGCCAATTAGGCACATTCTTGTAGGTAACTCTTGATGTTACATCAAACATTATAATGGCACACTGGGCTGAAAGAAAAATTTATACTTAATACACATCTAGTAAACACATTGCTAGAGTTTACCTATATAGATGAAAAATAGAGAACTATGGAGTAGGAATCATTTAGATTTGCAGTCTCAGGTCTACTCTGGGCCATTCCCTCATACACCCACTCCTAACTTCATCATTAATAGTTCCTCATCCCAAAAAAGGATCAAGTAGATTAATGTTAAACCTGCATTCTAGAGAACACCCCTCCTGTATTCTGAGTACTTAAAGCATGGCCTGAGTACCTATATTTTTAAATGACCTCTAAAAAAAATAGCTTAATATGCCAGGGAATATTATGCTTCTACTTCTAAACTCTCAGGCCTACATATTAACCCGTAGGAATGGACATAACACAAAATGCTGCGGAGTATGTGTAACAGTAATACAATTTTTTTTAAAGCAAAAATATTTCTTCTTTTATTCATCTTCTGTTTTGTTTGGTCCAACAATGAATGAACATTTACTTCCTTTACAGTTTTTGAAATTAAACTTTCTGAAGAAGTATTCTGCAAAAGTTCACATACTTTTTGTTTTAGTTTAGCTGGTCTTATACAACATTTCTAAAATATAGAACCTAGCTCCTCTGGTCCAGTATCTGATCAAAGTTTTACTTTTTTAATGAAATGGGCAAAATATAGTCATTGATACCCACCAAAATATATAACTGAACCCAAGTATTCAAATACTTAAGTTGTAGCAATGGCTTGTCTGTTTCTTATTCTTGTTTCAAAAGTATAAACCTCAGTAAAAGTCACACCGTTCCCCACCCCAAAAACAGCACCTAGAATGACACAGCATACCAGCATACCATCCAATGGCAGAGAACAACTTTCATCGAGGTATATGTCTTTTTCAACCTACAATTCTACAATTCCCAGTATGGTCAGTATTTAAGAAAGGTTTAATGGAATAGATATATTACCAGCAAATAACCTTGGAGACTAAACTATAAATCTTTCCCAAAACTGTTCAAGTTACCAATGAGATACCTACCTTGGATATAATAGCCATCTCTCAATCCACCGAACTTCTCCTGACCAGCTGTATCCCATACATTGAATTTGATAGGTCCTCTGTTGGTATGGAACACAAGGGGATGGACCTCAACACCCAAGGTAGCTGAAACATCAACATCTCAAATTAGTAAATGAATTTATCCATTTCATAAAAATCTTCACACGCAGCAATCCCCCACCTACCTACATACTTCTTCTCAAATTCACCAGTCAAATGACGTTTTACGAAAGTAGTTTTTCCAGTACCACCGTCGCCAACCAATACAAGCTGTTGAAAAATTTTTGAAATAGACCCAAAACATTTAATACTCTAGAATCCCAGAATGATGTAGTTATTGAAACACCCATCCATGTCATCTTAGTAGTAACTTATCCAATAGGTAGGTACACTTAAAGGGTAGCTATGAAGTAGCCGCCCTAGATTTAAGCGACTTAAACGTATTAATCTTTCTGTACCTGTTTCCTCAGCTATACAATAGGGATAAGAGCACCCTTCTCCGTGTCAGAAAGATTAAGGGAACTGATGCACTATCAGCTCACTGCCTGACAAAGTTGTCCGGAGATCTTTTAAATAAGGGTTTTCCCTAACTGAAGCTGCCCTTGCTCCAGTCTCCTCCTGTATACCCCAGTGACACCCCGATTTAGAAGGACTACATACTTTAAACTGAACTTGGGGTTCTCCTTGGGCAGCCATCGTGATGGTTCTGTAAAAGAAAAAGCACAGGCTGCTTTACAGCCGGGAGAGGGGAACGACCCGGCCCGGCCGCTCCCCGCCGGGCCTGTCCACGTGCCGGGCCCACAAAGGCCTCGCTCGGGGCTGCCGGGCAGGCGAGGGCCGCCCATTCATCGCAGGCCGCGCGCTCCTCCCCCACGCGGGCAGGGAGTCGGCGTGGGGGCGGGGGCGATGAATGGGGCGCAAATGGCGGCGGCGGGCGCGGGAGGCCCTTCCCATGGCTGCGGCCCATTTAGCCGCCGGGACCCAGGAGTCCACGCGGGGCGATGGGGACACGGGCGTGGCGGGCAGGCCCGGCGCCCAGGCCCAGGAGCGCGGCGGAAACCGCCTGGTCATGGTGCCCGCCGGGGAGGCCGCGGGCCTGCCCCGGGGCCCTGCACCCCCACCTCCGAGGTCGCGCCGCCCCGGCCCGTCAGCCCCGGCCTCGCGGCGCAGCGCCGGGCGGGCCCCGAGCCCCGGCAGAGCGGGGAGGAAGTGAGGGAGAAAGCGCGCCAAGCGCCCGGCGCCTCGGCCCCGGCTAACCGCCTCCGCTCGCCCTGCCCGCCCTGCGGGCCGCCCCGCCCCGCCAACGCCGCGCCGACCCCGGCCCGCGCCGGCCCCCGCCGGCCTTCCCCGGCTCGGCGCGGCGCCTCCCCCCGGGCGCTACCTTCCAGAAGCGTCTCCGTGCCCCGTCTGACTGAGGGGTGGAAAGATGGCGGAAGCGCAATTCAAATGCCCGGAGACGCAGCCGACGCCGGCGCGCGCGCGGGGCGGGGCAACGGCGCGACGCACCTCCCACGTGGCCCCGGCGAGCGCGCGCGCGTACGCAGGCCGGCGCGTGCTGCCGTACCCGTCGCCTTGGAGCGCCGGAAGAAGCCGGGCACGCGGTCGGGCGATCCGGGGGCGCGCACGCACGCCGGCGCTCAGGGCCTCGTGTCCGGGCCCCTGAAGAGGGAAGGAAAACGGGCTCCCGGGCGCGCATGCGCTGATGGCGCGACTTGGCGGCCCTTGCTGCCGTGGCCGAGGTCCCAGACACCCCGCCTCGCGTGCCTCGTGCCCCCGCGGCGTCGCCGGAGCTTTGGCAAGGTGCCCGAGTGCTTGTGGGCTGTATGAGCGAATGAATGAGTCCTAAGGCAGGGCTCTCAAGCCCTCCTGCCCCCAGAGGCCACGCTTCAGACCCCCGGGGTGCAGCACGCCCGTGGACCTCCCTGCTGGGAAGTGAAGTCGGAGTTCCCCCAAGGACCCTCAGAAGAAAGGCAAGTGGAGACTCAGATGCTGCGGGTGGGAGTGCAGAAGGGAATGAAACAAATTGTCCATAGCTTATGGCCCTGGATTTCCATTCTTAGGTAGGTGTCATAGAGGTAAACTACACGTGCACAAGGAGTCACGTACCATGATGCTCATTGCGCCATTATTTATAATAAAAGAAAAGCAGTTTACATCAATGTCCAGCCATAGGGAACTGTATAAATGAAATGTTATGTTTACACTACAGATTAACAGATAAAAGGAATTACGCTCAACTATATCAGAGGTTCTTAACCTATTTTGTTCCACGGACCCCTTTCTAAGTCCACACTCTACTGTGTATTATTTAATAAAATATATCACACCCGCACCAACACGCCCCCACAAGAATAATGTTTTTTT
>PVKH010038618.1:0-11316 GCA_004027955.1 Chaetophractus vellerosus | reverse complement strand
TTTTCCCTTTAATGAGAAAAAGTAGTATCTCTTGTCCTGGGGAACCTACTGCTTTCCTCTTCCTTTGGGAAAATGAACATGAGCTAGTTAGAAAGGAAACAGTGGCTTCTAATCCCTTAATGAAAATAGTCATTTCCACAGCTAGATACAGGACAGCCAGACCTATATATAATCCAGGCTCTGAACTTCTAGATGTGGAGGACACAGGGAAGCATGACTGTTCCAAAGGACTTCTATCCAGCCAGGTCAGGTCTAAAGGATCTCTGGAGAAATGGAAAAATGTCCTTTTAAAGGTCCCCCCAAAGATGTACATCAGAGTTACTCCTGGGAAGTCCCTCAAAGATCTTTTCCCTCCATATTCTCAGAATTTCCTTGTAGCAGAGTAACCTTACAGACTCAAAGAAACTCCATAGCTTCTCCACCATAGGTGCAACTCAAGATCCTCTGGTTATTAGGGTTGGCTAAAATGCAAAGTAGACCCGTAGGGAGGCTTTGGACATTTGGTTTGTGCTATATAAAACCTATCCTGGGTATTCAGCATCCGGGATACTCACTGTTGTCCACCAAAGAATCTGTGGCCACTGGCCCTGGTGACTCTTGTGGAAGTTACCTTTCTGATGTCACAGCCAATTCTCTTTGTTGTAGACCGTTTCATAACCGAAAATTGGGACTACCCAATTCTCAGGCTACTAATTCCAATTCTCCAAAATGGCTCCTGGAAACTCAATATCTGAGTACTTTCCCCTGATCATACTTTATTCACAGGCAGAATATGTGATTATATCTCTTTATTTTATTGGAAACTTGTTTTCTTACATAGAAATCTCAAGATGTTTCTCATTATTTGTTTTAAAGGCCATGTGACAAATATTTGAAGGAACACCTGGGTGTTTTTAAATCATTTGACAGGCTTCATGATGCAAAAACAGACACACATGCACCTATCTGTTTAATAAATACCCCCAACCATTAGCTATATAAGGGGAAACATATTGGTAATTATTTAATGGTCATTCTGTGTAGTGACTTTCACGTAAGGTATAGCTAGGAACTCAGATGTGGGCTTTTCTTTCATCCCTAATGTTATGACTATGAGTAATTTAAAAACACTTTTCCTAATGTGCCTGGCAATGCCATTTGCCTATAATTGCCCAGGAATTATAGACTTTGAGTTCATTCCTGGATGGGAGAAAAGATACTTCTGTACTACACATTGTTATTTAAGTAATAAGGAGGTGTTTTTGTGTTTTCTTTTTTTCCCTTAATGCAATACTCTGATCAGTCAGACTATCTGGAGGACATGAAAAGATGGACTGATATGGGTTGAACCAAAATACATGCTGATGCAATAAACGTAGCCTCTCTGTTTCCCCCATTGTTTTTCAATGTTTAATGAAAACATAAGGATTGAGGCTTTACCTCATTCATGGTAATATAATCAGGAATGGAAGAAACCATAGTAACAGTAATCATTATGTTTAGTTCAAGGAAAGGCCTAGAAAAAGAGAGCTTACTTTAAATAGTCCAAGCTCCTTTTCTCTTTTCCTGGTATGAAATTCAGTGTTTCCTTTACAATTCTGCTTTTAGCCTTTACAGATGGTGATATTATTCTGGAAGGATATGCTCAGTGGCAACTTCATTGTCAACTGACTCCCCTGGGCAATGAGAGGCTTTGCTAGAGGGGAAATAAACTATGATGATAGGAAAAATACCCAGAGTAACAAATCTATGTGCTCTGAGGATAAGTCCAAGCTTTAGAAACTGTGGGAATGTCCTCAGTCAGAAGTGAGACAGCCCTTTTCTCATTCACTTGCATGGGGGAAACACCCTCAGTGCTAGGCCTGGAGATTATGAGTCAAAGCCAAGGACTCCAGCCTTGTTGAGTCTGCATGCCTTGTTCCTTGAGAGGGAGCATGCAAGGAACTGGGCTCAATACCTCTTCTAAAATGCCTCTCCCCTCCCAGGTCACAAGGTCAGGTCTGGCAAGAGTTAGTGACTCTGAATCTCTGCAATGAGCAGCATCTGGATAGTGCAGGAAAAAGAGGCAACACCCCCCAATCAGCAGTAGGATTGGAGGTTTGAGCCTTGGGTGGAGTAACTGTGAGCTGGGCACTGAAGAGTTTGTCTTCTCAGGGAAGTCAAAGAAAGCTTTTGCCAAGCCTGTTAGGTGAGTCTCAGAAGACTTCTCTCTCTACTTTTGTCTATCCTAATTTTTTTAAATACCACTAAATGTGTAGAAAATTCAGTAAGGAATTGTTTGGTAGTATATATTTACCTTCATCCCTAAAAAGGTATATTAGATGGTTGATTGGTTGGTTGTTAGTTCTTTTCAATGCTCAGGTTACCTTATCCTCTGGACATAAGTGTTAAACAAATCAGAAATGTTTTTAGTTAAAATCTTCTTTCAAAAGGACCAAGTGAAAAGTTAATTTTCTAGCATGCAGTGGGATCAGGCCAAGTAAGGTCAAGACTTTCAATGGCATGATTCATCCATGAAGATTTCCTCTCTCATTTTCTTCTGAGTCTTCATCTGCTTTAAAGCTACAGAAGTAAGGCAAAGTAGATGATTTTTTAAAAGCAAACTCAAGAGCAAGACAGAAGTGAAATGATCCCTTCTAATCCCTTCTAATCCTCACTTCCACTGTCGTCTGACTCTAGGGGAATGGGCCCTCTGTGGATCAGATCAAGAGACTAAAGCTTTGCCAACCTTAAAAGGGACCTAACTTCCGAGGAGGGAGGGGCATGAGGTGAAGAATGACAAACACCAGTCCAGAACTTCCATGTATTTATAATCCCTCGCCTGTGTAAAATCTGAAGTGAACTTTGGGTGAAGGGAAAGAGAGAATCATCATCACACACACACACACACACAGACACACACACACACATTTTTTTAAAGGAGGAACCGGGGGTTGAACCCATGATCTCGTACATGTGAACCACTGAGTTACAACCGCTCCGCTCTCTCCCTCACTTTTGTCAGGCGGTACCCTTGAAGCAGCCAGATCTTTGAGGTAGTTCAGAAATGTACCTTAACTTGGGCCCCTCAGCATTGCTGACACCCCTAAACAGGCAGCTGGTTCGAGGTACAGGAGATGGTTGAGGAATGTGCATTCTTCTTGACGAGCCCCTGGTGTCACAAAGCCCATTCTGAAATGAAAGTTCCTTTGAGGAGGGCTTGGGGCTCTTGTTTGCTTTATGCCTGTTGGCCATTCCCCATATCCCAGCTCTCTTCCCTTTCATTCCCAGAGCAGAGCCTATTACTGCAAATTGGTGATGAGGCAAAGTGGCTGGGAGGTGCTTCTACGTGGGGGAGACCTGTTGTTTTTATAACCAGTGCCAGATCTGAGTGGATGGTGAGTAAGAGCCTCTTCTTCTTCCCTCTGGGCTGCCCTCCTCTCCTGTGCCAGTCTTCTTGCTGGCCTGTTTCAGATATGGTGCTAAGCAAAGGTGGCTGCCTGGCGCTGATGCTCCCCGGACTTGGGACTCAAACCAAAAGAAGACAGCAAAATCTGTAAGTGAGGGTTTTCTTTGAGCTGTGTGTCCCATTAGCCATTACCCCTGTGTGTGGGTTTCTGGGGAAAGGTGGCAAATGTGAAGGTAGATAATACAGCACTCATTACTCTTACTTCCTCCATTAGGTAAATTGAAAGTGTTCGCAATTCACCTATGATCATGATACACAAGAGCAAGATGGATGCTTAATGCATCTTCTAGCCAGCTTTGGGCTGATTTTACGTTAGAAAGCTTTTTCTCTAAGGGAATTTTATTTCTGGCAAGGCTTCTTTCCTTCCTTCCTTCCTTCCTTCCTTCCTTCTTTCCTTCCTTCCTTCCTTCCTTCCTTCCCTCTTTCTTTCTTTCCTTCCTTCTTTCTTTCAAAAGAAATAACACATGCTTGGTCATTCTTATGTCTGAAAATTATAACATAAGGGCAATTATAGTTATCCATTCTTTGCTGGACGTCAGTTTTGCCATTTTCCATTCTGCTTATGAGAATTGTTTGTTTTGGATTTTAGCTGCTCTCTTGTGTACATTGCTAACATTTTGATCAGCTGTCAGATTATGACAAGCAGATATAAAGAGGAGTTTCCATTTAAAGGGATCTCTACAGTTCATGTTCAAAAAATTTGTTTTGCTATGTCTGTAGGGGGGAGAATGGTTCATTTGTGACTTTGGTTTTATTTGTAGCTATAATCTGCAAATATTTCTGCATCTTTAAGGATAAAGATTGGTTTCTCATTTTGTAACATGAATTGCTTTTGAATTTGGAGTTTAATTGAATTCAGTTTTGAGTGACACTTTAAAAAAATACTCTCCTGCATAAGAAGCATGTCCCCAAACCAGGTGCTCTTTGTGCTCACCTGCTGGCAGTGTTTGATTATCAGCCAGCTACAACTGGGTGTTCTTGTTTGTGCCAAATCCATTCTAAATATGGGAGTCTGTGCTTGAGAAGACACGTCAAGCTAATTATTCAGACCTCCTCCTTGGAAGTAATGTGCCAAAATCACAGGAGCAGAAAAGCCAGAAACAGTATGAGACTTAGTATTGAAGGGCCATAAAATCAGAATTTCTCCTCATAATATTGCTTTGTTCTTAGGTATGTCATCCTTTCCAGCTATGAGCTCACAAACCCTTGCACTCTCCCTGGGCCAGATGGCATCTTTGCCATTCTACAAATGGAGAATAGGAGATGCAGCTGGGCAAGTCAAATTGCCCCCATGCCTGGTGATCTGGCTAGGAATGGGAGCCACCTCCTCTGGCTTCTCTCCAGGCATAGATGAGGAGAGGTAGGCTAGGTCAAACTTCCCAGTGATGCCTAAAAGCAATTTGTATTTAAATTACTATTCAGAAGCCAGAAGAAAACTAAATATTGGATCAAACCAGAAGGGCTAAATGGATCCATAAATGGAGACTGGGAGAAGGCAGCAGGGAAAAGGTTGAGGAAGGAAATTGGAATATCCTTTTTATGCAGGCCATGATACATCTTTTAACTATAGACTGAAATATGCTAGATGTTATCTGTTTACAGAAAGTTCAAAATGTCCTCCGGTAGGAACTGATAACATAAAGCTAGAGCATAAATATAAGTCACTAATTCAGTAAATATTTGTTGAGTAGTTCCCATGAGCCAGGTCTTCTTCTTTGTATACTCACTGCCTATCGCATGGTAGGTGGGTGGATGGATGGATGGATGGACGGAGGGACAGACGGACGAACGCACATGTCTACGAGATTTTATTTTAAGGTTCCCCTGTCATCATTTCCCTGCTCTTCCTCCCTTGGGAGAGCCCATGCAATCCAACAGAGTTGCCTGTCTCACCCCTCCCAGAACCACCTACTCATAGGAAGAAGAATTTCCTTAATGAAGGCAAGTAAACATCGGCCTGTATGCCTACAGAGAGGAAGCCTTTATTTACTTTTACCCACGATGAATCAGGGAGAACCATGGAGGGAGGAAGATCATACCTTAACCGACTCACAGGAGAAACACTTGCATGTCACAGGCTTCATGGCAGCAAGACAGTCGCTAGGCTAGAAATCAGAGCAAAGTTGCCTGTCTGCCCTCCAGAGCGCCACCACCCATCATCCACTATCCCTTAAGCTTGCCTTCTAAGAGCCAGGCTTCATCTCAGATGTAGCCAGGCTCTGGGAAAGGCACACCAAATATCATTATCTATTGGATGCCCTCAATGCTTTGGCCTCAAACCAAATGCAGACTTAAATTACTGTACCTGACCAGTTGGTTCACATTTTAAACAAATAAATAGGCAGACAGAGGTGGACTAAGTAGAAGGGAAGGTGGAAATATACTCCAGGGAGAGGTTGGTGCCAGGGAGGGAAAACCGGTCCGAGCCTGTCACGTTGAGAGCTTAAATAGGACAAGATCTTAAAATATTTCAGATCCACCTGCATGTTTTTGATCAACTGGAGGAAGGGCAAACTTGGCTGGGTGAGGGAGAGAAGAGCCACTCACTTCTTGCTCTTACCATTGATTCATAACTTTGTGACTGTTTCTGTCTTTGGGCTGCTACATGCCTCAGACACAATACACCCAGCCCTGGCCAAGCGAGTATTTGTATGCTATCTCCTCTCCTAGACCATGAGGGCAGGCACTTGGCCTTCTTCATCTCTGAGTTCCAAAATCCCAATTAAGAAATGCTTATTGAATTTGTATGACTGTTGCCCCAAAAGCTATGTAGCAGGGTAAGGATGACTATAGTTGAGTCTCAGATGACAGGCTAGAATGTTAGGTGCCCTAGGAATTCAGAAGAAAGACTTTTGTGAATTTGAATAGTCAGACAGCATTTTTGAAGGTAATTGAACTTGTCTGAAATCTTGGGTAGATGGGATGAAGGGTGGGAGTGAGCAGTTGCATGATGCAAAGGTTCCGAATTGGGAATGTGCTTGTGGCTCACAGGGAATAGTGAGTGGACCAGTGTGGCTGGAACAGAGGGTTCCCATTTAAAATGCTGGGTCACATTTAAGAAAGGAAGGATGAGGCCAGTGTGTGAAGGAACAAGTGAAGATGTTTGAGATTCAAACTTTTGGCAATGGAAAGCTACTAAAGCCATTTAAGCCAAGCTATAATGTGATAAAAGGAAAACTCAAAAAACTTAATCCACGACAAAAACTAATAATAATAATAAAAGAAACAAATAAACAAAAAAGAGCTGAATCCAGCAGTGCCTGGCAAGATAGGTTTGAATATGAGGTGCTTGAGGCACGGAGCCTGTGTAAGAATACAAAGCAGCAATCTGTGAATGAAGAGGTAAAGTTCCCATCTAGAGAGGTGGGACTAGTCTTGTTTGAGATAATTGTACCATTTACATCCACAGTTTTCTCTCTAGATGAGGATAAAAGTAATGATGGCTCCACGACTTTTTATTGCATGCTTATTATATGCCAGCCACTGTTCTAAGCGTTTTGCATATCGTATCTCAGTTCATCCTAAAAACAGCCCTCTGAAGTATTTGTATCAGCCCCATTTGACAGATAAGTCAACTGAAGTACTGAATGGTGAAATAATTTGCCCAAGGTAAAACAGTAAGACCTGAAGCCAGTAGTCAAACCAGGGTGTAAGTTTCCACAGCTTAAAGTCTTCACACAAATGCCCATTTCAGCACATTATTGGGAGACTTTATGACGCCAGTCTCAGAAAGATGATCTAAAAAGTGATGTCTATTATCATCATCTTGAAAGGAGAATAGAGAAATATTTCCTGCATCATCTTATCTATCAACATTATCCATTGCCTACTCCATTTTAAGGAGTTCGATATTCAATAAAATTTTAAAACTGTAATAGGATACTCGATCTTTTCCTTTGCCTTTTAAGCATTGATTTTCTCAATTTAAAGATTAATATTTATTATAAAAATTCCAATAATACAGAAATAACAAGAGAGTGAATATCCTGTGTAATCCTAGACTCCACCAATTCTTCTGTATATGCTGATATAATATCATTTATATTAATAATAATCCTTTTTCCCAAAGATGATTGTAATATATTTGGACACCTTTCCATGCAGGATTTACAGTTGTATTTCCTTTAAAAGTTGCATAGGATGCAGTTTGACAGAATGACCTAGTCTGGATTCATGTTCTTTTCCCATCTGCAGAGCAACAGGTTTGATGTGACCTAGATTCTTACCTCAATGCCACGTTTGTTCATTTCTGTGTCTTGGAAGGAGAAACAAGCTCATGAGACTCGGTTTTTTGTTTCCATGAAAGTAATAGAAACTCTTGTTTATCTAGTACTTACTATAAGCCAGCAACTATTCCTAGCCCCATTTTACAGATGAGTAAACTGAGACTTAGAGAAGTTAAGTAACTTACTTGCACAAGGTCATACAGTTAGAAATTGGAAAATTAGAACTTGAACCCTGGCTGTTTAACTCCAAAGCCTGTATATTTAGAACCACACTGTCTCCTCTCCTTTACAAGTCTTTTATCTAAATTGAGTAAAAGGAAGAGTTTTCCATAGCATCATGTCAAGGCGAACCATAGAATAAGTTAGCAATAAAGATGAGCTTTGTCCCTTCCCTTATGGCACTAATACCAGCCGCTGAAGAGGAGGAGTTGTGTGAGGGCACACCTTCCCTCTTGCCGCCTCTCTCTCCATGCTCTCCCCCACAAATCACAAGTTAGCCAGGAGTTTGACCCACTTCCCCTCAGCATCACCAGAGGATGCCTCCTAGGACTCAAACCTCACTTAGTGTCTCTACTGCTGATGGGGCCATAAATGCAGAGTTACTGGAGGTTCCTTGGATGAAGTGGTATTTGTCACATTCCAAATGGTCATAATGATGGCTATAGAAAGGCATATGTATCCACCCAGCACATCCCATGCAGATATTTCAAAAGAGCCTATTCAACTAGATGAATGTAGATAAACAATACTGGTGAGGCATTCTTAAAAGGACTTTGGTTGGTGTTTTTTGGTTTTATTTTGTTTATTTTGATTTTTTTTTCTAAATGAACTAGGCTGGTTCAACATGCAGTGTCTTCTAAATGGAATAAAGTAACTCTCTCTTTAGCATGGCACTAGGCAAGCCACACAGAGACATGTAAGATAAAGCCCACAGTCCTAGATCATAAAACTATTCATATTTGAGTTATTTGGTTGTACCAAATTTTGTTGCATCAAATTATCTCTCTTCAAAGTAGGTATTTTCAAAGAACTTCAGGGTTAGAAGGGCACTGAAAATTCAACCAGTTTGGTTTCTCATCTGATACTTTTTATAGTAGTTCCCGAAAGTAGTCATCATGGCTCCATTTGAACATCCTCAATGAAGGTGAACTTGCTGAGTCCAAAAGGAGACTCTTTCGTTTTCAGAATGTAGTTCAAATTACTACAGTGTTCTTTAAATTAATCCTGCCATCTGCTATCCCATAACTTCAGTCCTTTCTTCCTTCTTGGGCCAAACAGAAAACATCGAATGGTTTTTCCACTTACTGTTTTCCACTGTTTTTAGCAGGGCTCTCATTTCCTTACCAAGCCTTTCTTTTCCCAGGTTAAGATCTTCAAATCCTTAACCTGATATTCCTAGATCTTGAATTCTGGTCCATTAAGGTCCATCTTCCTTAACTGTGTTCAAGTTTGCCATGTTGCTTGTAGATTGTAACATCTAACAGAATACAGTGCTCCAGGAAAGACTAGGTGAAGACAGTCACCTACCTTCTAATTTTTTTTTAAGGTCTATTTTATTTATTTATTTCTCCCCACTCCCTTGTTGTTTGCATTTGCTCTGTCTGTTCATTGTGTGCTTGTCTTCTTTTCTTTTTTCTTTTTTAAGATGCACTAGGAACTGAACGCAGGACTTTCCATGTGGGAGGGAGGGGCCTAATCGCTTGAGCCACTTCCACTCCCTGCTTTGTTGTGTCTCTCATTATGTTTTCCTCCTTGTGTCTCTTGTTGCATCATCTTGTTGCACCAGCTTGCCACGTCAGCCTGTCGCATCCACTTGCTGTCTTGCTCATCTTCTTCAGGAGGCACCAGGAACTGAACCAGGACCTCTCATGTGGGAGGCAGGAGCCCAATCGCTTGAGCCACATCCACTTCCACCTACCTTATTCTTGATGCTCTACTTCTATTAGGTGTGCTGAACTTAGGATTTCACCCAGTTCTTCAAAAGATGGGAAACCAAGGAATTTTATTCAGGAAAATTTTGTCAAGAAATCAAAACTAGTCAATTTATTTTTCTTAAAGCAATAATAGAGAAAAAAGAAAACTGTAGGCCTAGATTTTTAATTTGGTGTATTGTAGCAATTTTCTGATATGCTATGTTTCTGAAATAATATTTATACATGGTTCCACTGTTAGATAGGAATTGTGTGAAAATAATAATGCTTAATTTTCATAAGTATCCATGGAATGACCACCGAGGCACCAAATATCAGGGCTTCACCAGTGTTCATAGCAGCATTATTCCCAATAGCCAAAAGGTAGAAGTATTCTAAGTGTTCATAGACAGGTGAATAGATAAAATATGGCACATGCACACAATGGGATATTATTCAGCCATAAAAAATAATGAAGTTCTAATATACACTACAACCTTGATGAACCTTGAGAACATTGAGTGAAATAAGCCCGACATGAAAGGACAAATATTGTATGATTCAACTTATATGAAATGCCTAGAATAAGAAAATTCATAGAGACAGAAAGTAAATTAGAGATTATCAGGGACTGGGAGGTGGGGAGGACAAATGGGGAGTTATTGTTTAATGGGTACAGACTTTCTGTTTTGGGTAATGAAAAAGTTTTGGTAATGGATAGTGAAAACAGTAGTACAACATTGTAAATATAATTAATGACAGTGAATTGTACACTTAAAAATGGTTAAAATGCCAAACTATGTTTTATATATATGTTATTGCAATAAAAATAAAATTTTAAAAGTGTCTAGAAGTTAAAAGAGATGAAATATTGTCAAGTATTCTTTTACACTGGTGATTCTCTGGAATGGATGGTTAGCCCCTTAACGACTAGGGGGTTTTAGCAGCTCCCCTCCTGCCTTGGTGGTGGTGTGTTTCTGTTAATTCCTTCATATCACCCTGAAAGACCTCACTACTTCTCTCCTCCAGCCCAGGATTTAGGTACCCACTCCAGATCCAAATTCGTTTTTGTAACATTAGAAGAAGAAAAAGAAAAGAAAAGACTGGGTTTATCTCAAAAACTTTCTTTGATTAGAAACTGTGACTGTGTACATGTAAGATTTCATTATACCCTTTGACTTCTGGAGAAATATATAAGGCAACGTGTGGTAGGGGGTATGTGAAGATAGGAGAATACATTAGATGACTTTGTATCATTTTCTAAACGTTATATGATTGGGCGTCTGTACAGGAGAGTATCATAGAAAATTAATGCATATAAGGAAACCACTGTCAAAATTAACACTCCCCCTCAGCCACTGGCCAAATAAAAAAGAGAAAACACAATCTTAAAGATGAGTGGATTTTAAATAAAGGGCAGGGAATGTATTGGGTAAGAGTGGGTATGTGTAATTGTGTAGTAATTATGTTGAAAATGTAATCACAGGCCGCCAGCTAGCTACCCAAACATTTTGCTGGGGGATGAAGCCACCCCCTGCAACCATCCCCTTCTGATCTCAGAAATCCACATTGACTTTGTAAAATGTGTGATATGGTTTCCTCTTGTTAGAAGGGTGACCTTTTCCAGGCCAATTAAAAGGTGCTGCTTTGAGGATATTCGAACCCATGCTCAAAGGGATAAAAGGAAATTGAAACCTCTATTAAAAGGAGCTAATGATGCCTGGAGCAGTTGGGATTAAAAAAGAACAAAGTC
>PVKH010038617.1:0-11302 GCA_004027955.1 Chaetophractus vellerosus | reverse complement strand
AAAATCTTAAATTGACATCTGCTAAAAAATAATAGTAACTTTTATGTTTATCAGGTAACACAATTTTGAAGATTTGTGATACCTGACAGGAACATTTTGATAGGTGAGTAGGGAGGAGGAATGATCTACAAGAGTAAACAGAAGATATGAACTAAAGCTCTGGAAGGTATGAACTGAACAGCAGAATAGCCAGGCGTCCTCAAGTAGAGAGGAATTGGCTGGTGGGGGAGGGGCATTAAAAAGTTAGAGAGCAGAGGCTTAAGGCATATTTTATACACCTGACCATATGTTTGGGTTAGGGAATGACTTAACAAAATGTGAAATTTATAATTTTGTGTATTACTAAAACTAAAATACTCCTGAAAAACTATTTCACCCCAGATATTACCATGGCCATGAGCAAGGGTGTCAGATACATTTATCTGTATTTTACATTTTTGGCCTTATTACCAAAGACCTCTACCACTCATCAGATCAGAGCTTCCCAACATTGAGCTACTGACTGCATTACTCTCTTTGGTCGAAGAGATGGGGGCTGAAGTGGCCAAACTTCTGAACGGGTCATTGCCATCCATGAATGGACTTAAACAGCCACTTCTGTCACCACAGCGCGCTGTACAGTGGGAATCACCACATTACACGAGTGTTTTGTGCAAGCCACTTTAACTACCAAAGACCTAGTTTCCTTATCTGCAAAAGGGAACCATAAGATCTACTATAGTGATTTGAAGGGAGAATTATGATCAATATAATATAATGTATGAAAAGTGTCTCAGTAGTGCCACAATACAGGACTAATTAAGTTACAGCTGATATATTTTATATAAATAGAGTTTATATTTGTTTGCAGTTTACATGTATACTCATCTGTAACTGAATATAGAGAAGACTGAAGTTATTTCTCTCCAAATAAAATATATAGATGAGCAAATCTATAAAAGGAAAAGGCTTGCTTTTTCAGAACCCTACACTCTTATCATTGTTTAAATACTGGAGTTTCAGAAGAAAAATGTTCAGAATCATTTCAATATCTAATTAACCCATCCTCCTTATCAGGTAATTTATTGATTATAAAACAATTACTCATACTGAAATTACTTGATAGTACTATAAAACATATAATTGGATTTGGGCAATAATCGGAGGCTATAGTTTCTTATGAGTTAATACTGTGCACAAATTAACTGAGGTATTGATAATCTACTTAAGTGATGACTTCTTTTAGAGTATATTTATGTCTGAATTTCAAAAATTTATAAGCTAATTATGCTATTTAACAGCAAAATCATAAAGGTCAGTGTAATTTTTAAAAAGCTGAAAGGAATCTAAGAGATTTGCAAAAGGTAATAACCTCACTGGAAAGCAAGCATTTGGGAATCATCGGAAAACCAACAAAGATGTAAAAGCAAATATAAAAAGAAATGCCTATGCATAAAATATTCAGTAATAAGGTAACATGACATTGGTGAACTGTAAAAAACGTAATAAAAAGTGCCTATGGAAGAGAAGAATAACATATTTCAGTGTGCTGACGATTTGTGACTTTATTCTGGGAAGAATATAGTAAACATCAATGAAGAGAAAAATTGAACAAAGGAATAAAAGACATTATATTTTTTCTGATCAAGGAAACTGAGACTAAATATAAATTCCTTGCTGCTTCTTATATCTCCTCTTCCTTTTCACTCAACCCCATCCTACAATATAACCTCTATGTTCCCTCTTTTATAATGCACTATTTTGAAATTGAAATAAAGCATAAAATCAGAAAAATGGACATAAAATTTACAGTTGCCTTTGAGCTTTATATAAATGGACTCACACAGCATTATTCTTTCTTTACAGGCTTTTTTAAAAAAAAAAACAAATATTATGCCTGTGAGATTTTTCTATGTTTTTACATGTAGTGGTAAAAGCTGTGTATGAATACACCACAAGTTTTGCTTTTAAAATAAAATGCTCTTAATAAACAACCTGGACCAAAGTTTTATACACATTTATGTATGAAATATACCTAGAAGAAGAACTGTTTGGTCCAGGGTTAGCGAATTGTCTCCTCTATTTGTTCAAAGGAGTTGTACTAATTCACTTTGATACCCATATTGTTGCACATTTCCATGGCTCCATATCCCCCCTCAATACTTGGGATTGCCATGTTTGTTTTTGTTTTAAATTTTAGCCTTTTCTACATCGGTGATACCTCTTTGGGTTTCTTTTTTATTGAGGTGTAATATCTGTACACTAAAATGCACAGATCGAAAGTATTCAGTTAGATAGGTTTTGGCAAATATGTTAGCCCATGTAACTACCATCCAACACAAAATATAAAACATTTCCATCACTGCAGAAAGTACTCTCTAGCCTCTTTTTATTCAATTTCACAGTCCCTCCTCAAATATTGACTTGATATCTGTCACTATATTCCTGTTCTGGGACTTCAAATAAATGAAGTCATACCATATATAATCTTTTGTCTCCTTTTGTTTGCCTAAAACTGTGTTTATAACATTCAACCTCGATGCTGCAAGTATCAGTAACTATTTTATTTTTATTGTTAAGTAGTATTCTGTTGCATGAATATACCACAATTTGTTTATTTCATTCTTCTGTTGTTGAGAATTTGAGTTATTTCAAATTTTGAGCGATTATGACAAGAATGTAAGAAAATTTTATGAATCAATTTGTGGACAAAAGTTTCTATTCATCTTGGGTAAAAACTTAGGAATGGAATCCCTGGGTTGTGGAAAAAAATGTATGTTTAACTTTGAATAACTGGTTATCAGTTTCTTAGAAAGTCTGTGTACAATTTTATACGCCCACCAGTATTTATGAGAGTTGCAGTTGCTTCACATCCTTAACAAAATTTAGAGTTGTGAGTCTTAATTTTAGTCATTATAATGGACGTAAAATGGTATCTCACAGTGGTTTTAATTTGCATTTTTCTGATGATTAATGATGTTTAGCATTTTTTCACATGCTTGTGTTTATTGGTCATTCCTATATATTCTGTTGGGAAGTATCCGTTAACAGTTTTGCCCATTTTTATTGGGTTGTTTTTCTTTTTAACACTGATTGGCAGACATTCTTTATATATTCTAGATAAAATCCTATGTTAGATTTATGTACTGTAAATATTTTGTTTCAGTCTGTGGTGTGCCTATTCATTTTCTTAGTTGTTTCTTTGATTAACAGGAGTTTTCTTTTTTTTTTTCTTTTTTATTATATATCCCCCCCTTTCTGCTTGTTCTTGCTGTGTTCATTTTTGCGTTCTTCTGTGTCTGCTTGTCTCCTCCTGTTGCGGGGGCCCGCAGAGTCAGCTCACCACACGGCGGCCTTGCCTGCTTGCGGGCGGCTTTGCCCTGCCCATGGCAGCTTGCCTTCTCAAGGCGGTCTGCCCGCTCAAAGAGGCCCCAGGAACTGAACCCAGGGCTTCCCATGTGGTAAACCAGCGCCCTACCAACTGGGCTACAGCCGGCCCCAGGAGTTTTCTTTATAATGTTTGCAGAGATCAAATTATCAAGTTCTGTAATGACTAGTGCTTTTTGTGTTCTATCTAATAAATCTTTGCCTTCTCAAAGTAACAAGGACATTTTTCTATGCTTTCTTCTGGAAGATTTATGATTGTAGATTTTATATTTCGGCCTATGAACCACCTTGAAATAATTTAATTTTGATGTATGCAATAGTGTATGGAATTGATCCAGCATCATTTATTAAAAAGAATCTCCTTTTCCAATAGGTTTAATTTAGTGTATTGGTTGAAAACCAGTTGATTACATATGTGGTCCATGTCTAGACTCTATTCTGAACAAATGCTGATCTATTTCTCATTCTTTATGCCAATACTACAGTCTGAATTAGTGTACCTTTATAGTAGTAATTTAAAGCCAGCAATGTATGTCTTCTAATTTTTGAAAAATGATATATTATATATAGTTGATCCTCTGCATTTCCATTTTAATTTTAGAATCAGCTCATTAATTTCTTCTTAAAAACCTGCTGGAATTTTGATTGGGATCAGGCTGAATCTATAGATCTCTGAGATATATAAGATTTATTATCCTTGGTTTTCAGTAATTCATATGTTATGAATAAGTATGTTTTTCTTTATATCTTTACTGGTTGAGTTTACAGCATTTCTTGAATCTGTGCCTTGAATTCTTTAACTTCTCACAGTCTTCTCACTTATTGCTTCTGCCCAGTTCAGCCTTTCCTCCACTTCAAATGCTTAAATTACATATTTGTCAGACATTTTACACTATTCTAAATTTCTGCTATGCTCTTCTCTATATTTTCTTTCCCATCATTTTGGAGCTCCTTTCTTCAGTCTGGATATTTACTTTTGACCCATCTTCCAATTTAGTTATTCTTTCTTCACCTGTGTTGAATTTACTGATGAATTCAACTATTCAGTTTATTTAGACCCCAACCATTGAGATCTAAATTCCAGTTATTTTAAGTTCTAGAATTTACAACTTTTTACTTTCCACTTCTCTGCCAAAATTCTTCATATTGTCATTTAATTTCTTGAGCATATTATTTAAAGTTACTTAGAAGTTATGTGTGATAAATCTAATTTGTGGTTTTCTCTTGGTAAATTTCAATTGCCTGGTTTTTCTCTTGGTTTTGGGCCAACTCTTGACTTTTTGCACTTAATTATTTATTGTTTCCCAACAGTGTATATCATTGAATAGAAAAAATATAGCAATAACTTGAGACTTTATCTCATATCATCTTCCTACAGAGAGGAGACATTTCTTTCTCATTATCAACAAGCTTCTCAGCTAGGGGCACCTCACTTTAACCAATCAGGAATTGAGATGAGTTTAAAATGGGTTTCAGGTCTTAAGGTAGCTAGTCTATTTCCCATTTGCTAGTATATCTAGGATGTAATCCTTTTAGGCCCCAGCTACATGAGTCTGCCCAATATTTTGCCCAGCCTCTCATACTCACAACTAGTGTTTTAAGATTTTTGGCATTAATTTCAATGGGGAAAATGGCTCCAAACGCTAGGATCACTTCTCTTGGTATTCCGCCTTTTCTGGATCTTGGCCCTTTAAACTGTCACTGTTTTGGTAGCTTTTTATATCTTAAAACAGGTATTTTTTATAAATATTTTCCTATCTTATTCAGTTGTTCTCAGAAAAAAAGGCCTTCTGAAACAGCTTAGTCATTGCCAGAAGTAGAATTTCTTTATGCCCTCCTCTCTTAAAAAAATTTTATACAAGTAATTGAACCAGAAAAAAAGAGATAAAGGAGAGGGAAAGAGGGAAAGAAGGAGTTAGGAAGAGAGAGAGAGGGAGGGAGGAAGATTGGGAGTGAGGGAGGAGGGAAAGAAGGCAGGAAGATAGATGCTATGGGGTCTCAGGAAGTCTCTGGCCACAGCAATGTCAGACTCTGTGGATTTGTAACAAAGCTCCACAACTAATTTCCTCTATGACAGCTCTCATATCTAATTTCCTCATCTGTAAAGAATAAAAATAGTACTTACTTCCTAGAATTGCTGCAGTTTTAATTAATGTGCAAAACATATAAAGCAGTAACTAGCCCAGAGTAAGTACTAAAAATATATATTGGTTTTTGGTTTTTGGCTTTTGGCTTAGTTTGCCAGGACTGCTGTAACAAAGTTCCTCAGAGTAGTTGGCTTATCAACAGGAATTTATTTTCTCACAGTTTTCTAGAAGTCCCAAATCAAGGTGTCAGCAGGACCATGCTTTCTCTCAAGTCTGCAGCATTCTGGTGGTAGCTTATCAGTAAGCCATAACTCAAATCTGGCCTCTATCACATGGCCATCTCTCTCTTCCTCTCTGTTTCCTCCTGGCTGTCTAAATTTCCTATGCTTATAATATTATCAGTCATATTGGATGAAAGCCCACCCTGATTCAGTCAGCCCTCATCTTAAGAGTATCTAAGAAGATTCTATTTGCAAATGAGTTCATGTTCATAAGACCCAGGATTAGGACTTGAAACTGTATTTATGGGAGACATGACTCAATCCATAACAGTTCTTATAAACTTAAACTGATTTCTCTGGTTTGTGCAACATGGTGAATATCCATACTCTATGCTGATACCCTATGCCTATACTCTATGCTTATAAAAACTACAAACTATATTATTCATACCTGAGACCAACTGTGCAGGGGCCTCAGAACCTGGAGAAATAACTGACACGGGGTGAAGACTGCATTTTTTTAAACCATGAAGCACTGCTGTGAAGAAGAACCACAGTTGCAGAGCAGCATGGATAGCTAAAACTGCAATAGAATCCCTGTCATCTTTCTGGCAAGAGGAATAATTGAAAGGATCCCAGCTGGGCCAGAAGGAGGGGAGATAGTTAAATAAAGGGATTCCCTATTTCTGTGTTTAAATCCACACAAATATCATCTTTGCCTCTGAAATATGTAGTATGCACAGAAAATACCCAAACCAGCACAGCAATGGATTAAAGAACTGAACTGAGATTTAAACTACTACCCACAGGAGACAAACGGATCATAGAGTCTGAACCTAACCATACTGATTGCATACTAAAACAAAAAAGTCCCATTCCCAAGAAGTTTGTAACAGAAAGTTGAGTCTATAAAACATAACTTTAATAATGACAAGGATACAATACAAAATTAATCAACACAGGGAAGACCCAGGGAAATGTGACCAATTTTCAAGGGAAAAGACCATCAATAGATGCTAAACACAAGATGCCCCAGATGTTGGAATTATCAGTCAAGAACATTAAATGAGCTATTATAGCTATTATTTTTGTTATAACTCTTATAATAAATAGATCTGAAATGAATAAAAAGATAGGAAACATTAGCAGAGAAATAAAAAAAAATATATAGAAAACAACCAAATGGAAATTTTAAGTTGTAAACTACAATATCTTTAAAAAGTTCACTGGATGGGCTCGATATTTCAGAGGAAAATGTCAGCAAACTTGAAGATAGATCAATAGAAATTACTCAAGCTCAAGCACAGGGAACAAAAAAAGATTTAAAAATATTGAACAGACCCTCAGGGACCCATGGAACAATAGTGAAAGGTCTAAAGTATGTAGCATTGGAGTTCCAGGAGGAGAGGAAAGAGAAATTGGGGGCAGAAATGTATTTGAAGAGATAACATTTGAAAACATCATAAATTTGGTAAGATATATAAATTTGTGGAATCTAGAACTTTACTAAATTCAAATAATCACACTTCAAAATCTAAAAATAACAACAAACAAAATCAAACATATTACATAGTGGAAAATAATAATGTAAAGACTGGTCTTCTCATCAACCCAGCAGTCACTGAAACAACATCTTTAAAGTGGTTACAGAAAAGAAAAAAAAAAGTCTGTCAACCTCAATAAAGTCATTAATTCACCAGATGGATGTAGTGGAAGCTGTGCTGTGCCACTCAGATTCCTCCCTTTAGGGCAGAGGTGTTCATTCCCTCAGTTGCCAGCAGTTTTAGCAAGTAAAGGCAGACACAGGTGAGACCCATTCAAGAATTGCCCTCATTGGAAGGAAACTGCCTCATTCACATTGTTCCTCTTTCCCAGAGGCGGCACACATTCAATGACCGGTCTTTGCTGGGCTACCAAAGCCAGGCTTCCTTGCCTCAGTTGGGACAACTCTGCAGGGACACTGAAGCTCCAGATCTCAAATGTGGCCTTTGTACTAACCACCTCACAGTAGAACTTTTCCCTCAGCACAATCCTACTTCATCACTCCCTTACAGGTAATTTTACAGAGGGCAATACCCAACATGAACTGCCTGCCCGCAACTCTCTGACTCCACGTCTGTTTCTTGGGTAATCTGACCTCAGAGAATCTACCACACACAGAATCATCTAAAAGACTCTGAAATCTGAAAGATGAGAAAAGAACAAACATCCCAGTAACTCTCAGCTGAAGAAAATTATTAAGGTTGATTCCTCTCAGTATGACCAGCTAAATAAAACATTCATGGACTCCTTTTAAAAGGGAAATGATAGCAATCAGGGTGGCTTTCTATCTAGATTCCATCAAGTCTAAGGTCCATGTATGGGTTCAATCTACCAAGGGTCTGTAGCACCAAAGATAAAATAATAGGACACAATTACAAAGTAGAAAAATAAAAAAATGCTCTCAAGCTATAAAGTGCACAGAGAAATAACTGTTATATAGAGCCACAGTTACTCTCTGGCATTCATATAATAAATATAGAAACCAAAACTCCCTTTAGAAGCAATGACATATTTATGCTGGATTTATTCTTTCCTTAAGTCAAGCACATTTTAAAAAATCTATCTCTAATTAAAAGGCAGAGGGATTAAAGAAACCGTGAGTCAACTATTCCTGTGTACAAAAGACTCACTTAGCACCAAACACACAAATGTATTGAAAGTGCAAGAATGATAAAAGATATTCCATGCCAACTGAAAGAGAACTGGAGTGGCCATACTAATTAAACAACACAGACCTTAAGGCAAAAATTTCTATAATAGATAAAGGACATTATATATTGATAAAAGGGTCAATCCATCAAGAAGATATAACACTTATCAACATATATGTACCTATCAGCAGATTCCCAACATATATAGGTGAAGGGAAAAATAACAATGTGTGGCTGGAGACTTCAACACCCAACTTTCTGAAGTTGGACAGAACTGTACAAAAGATAAACCAAGAAATAGAAGACTTGAATAAAATATAAACCAACTAGAACTAACATAGAAAACTCTACCCAACAACAGCAGAATAAACAGTTTTCTCAGTGCATATGGAACGTTTTTCTGGGTCACAAAATGTGTCAGATTATTAAAAGATTTAAATCAAACAAAGTACTTTCTCTGGCCACAGTGGAATGAAAGTAGAAATCAGTGGAAAACTGACAAATATATGGAAGTTAAAAAATGTACTCTAAACCACTCCATCAAAGAAGTCAGTAAATGCTTGCAGGTGAATGGAAATGAAAACAAAGCATACCAAAATGAATGGGATGAAGCAAAAGCAGTGCTCAGAGGGAAATTTAAAGCTGTCCCTACATTAAAGAATGATCTGAAACCAATAACCTAAACTTCAGTCTTGATGAACTAGAAAAAGGAGAGAAAGCCCAAAGATAGCAGGAGGAAGGAAATAAAGTTTAGAGCAGAGATAAGTGAAATAGGAAAACAACAGATTCAATGAAACAAAACTGACAAACTTTTACTGCAGTGTGAACTATGGTCCATGCTCGGTGGCAATGCCCCAGCATGCGTTAATCAATTGTAATGAATATGCCACACTAATCAGGGATGTTGTTTGTTTGGGAGGGTGTAGGAGGTGTGGGGAGTGGGGCATATGGGAATCCCTGTGATTTTTGTGTGGCATTTATGTAATCCAAGTATCTTTTAAAAAATAAAAAACTAAAATTTTTTTTAAAAATTGACACTTTTAATTAGACTAACCAAGAAGAAAGCTCATATTACAAAAATCAGCAATGTGTGAACATTACCAACATTTACAGGATTAAAAAAGAATTATAAGAAATTACTATGAGCACCTGTATGTCAACAAATTAGGTAACCTAGACAAAATGGATAAATTCTTAAAAACAAGCTACCAAAACTGACTCAAGAAGAATGAGAGAATCTGAATAGGCCTATAACAGAGATAGAATCAGTAATAAAAAATCTTCCAACAAGAAGAATGACCAGGACCAGAAGGCTTTGCTGGTAAATCTGTCAAATACTTTAAAAAATCAGTCTTAAATTCTGCCCAAAAAAATAGAAGAGGGGATGCTTCCTAACTTGTTCTCTAAAGCCCATATTACCATTCTAATACAAAAGATGGCACAAGAAAAGAAAACTATAGACCAGTATCTCATGTACTGTTTTCATGTACAAAAATCCTCAACAAATTGCTAGGAAACTGAATCTAGTAGAATATTAAAAGGATTTTTCACAATAGCCAAAATATAGGAACAACCAAAATGCCCATTAACTAATGAGTAGATAAACAAAGTATGGCATATCAATACAATAAATATGAATGATTTATTGATACATGCTATTACATGGAACCTTGAAAACATGTTATGTGAAAGAAACAATACAAAAGTCCACAAGTAGGATTCCATTTATATGAACTATCAAGAGTAGGCAGAAAGCAGATTAGTAGCTTCCGGGAATGTTTGGTGGGTACAGTGTTCGTATTTGGGGTATTAAAAATGTTCTGTAATTAGATAGTGGTGATGGTTGTACAACACTGAGAATGTACTAGAAGTCACTGAATTATACACTTCAAAAAATATTTAAAATGGTGAGTTTTATGTTACGTGAATTTTACTTCAATTAAAAAAATTATTTCTTCTCAAAAAAAAAAACTACCACATGAAAACAATCACTTCAAAATACTGAGGATTAAGGGAGTTTTGTAGAAATTTCTGCTTATTGTTTTTCCACCATTTGAAAAAACATTTGGTCAAGCTTAATAATCCCTTGCATTTATGTAGCAACCTAGAGTTTACAGCAATCTGTCACATACAGAATCTCATTTATATGTCTGTGATAATTCACACAACATCTGATTATTTTAAGATTATTGGGAAAGACACATGAGACGAGGCAAGCCAATAACTATCCTAATTGGGACATTTGAGGCAGCAACTGAAAAAGATTTGGGTCTTTGTGTTTGTTTCTGCATTTTTTCCCAACTGAAGATATTAAACTGGTAAAAATGGATCTGTGCATGTCCATCTTGGCGATCAAATGTTGAGATCCAGCCAGAGGCTAAGCTAACACAAATTAAAGCTGGGTAAAGATGGAGCCAGAGAGCCAATGACAACATGCAAGCCCTTGAATCCAGTAGTGCTCGAATAACTTTTGTACTTTTCCTTTTACATGAGCTAATATATTCCTTTTCTTAAGCCTACTTGAATAGCATCTGTATCACTTACAACTGAAACGGTATAACTGTTCATACTTTGCTGATTTTTTTCGCTGTAATTAAATAGGTATACACAGTTTAATAGATAACAGGGAAACAATAAAGTGAAGAATTATGTCTTTGTTATACATAAAACAGCCCAGCATGGTGGGTAACAATCTATTTCTTCAATATTAATAAGGATTACCCATAATGTAAAAGTAAAACTGAAGGAATAAGACCAACCAGCAAGATAGCAGCAGAGTAAGGAGCTCCTAGAATCAGCTTGTGCTACGGGGCAGTTAGGAATCACCCAGAACTATCTAAAGCACCTGTTTGGGGGCTGTAGGAAAACAGAAGAGCATCCTGCAACATCCCTGAAAGAATGGAAGGAGGAGACTGCCCATCTGCAGAGAAGACTC
>PVKH010038616.1:0-11303 GCA_004027955.1 Chaetophractus vellerosus | reverse complement strand
TGCTTCTACTTGAGACCACCCCCACCGAGGGGTGGGGCTCAACGTCTCACTGACGTGGCAATTAACGCCCTACTCATAACTTAATCATGCCCAGATGAACAGATGAGCTTACAAACATAATCTAACTTATATTTTTGGAATTCATAATTAATTCAAACTCAAACCACTACAGACTGCATTATATTTTAGCTGTGATCTAAATTGTGCCTGATAGCCTTGCTTAAAAAATAAGTTGAACAGGCACTGGAAAAACAGGAAGGTACGTGGTCTTAGACAATGGCTCAGGATATCAGAAGACACTGAGTGAATGAAGGTTCAATAAATTATTTAACTAAATAAAAGACATCAAAACTTGAAAGTGCCTTCCCTTGTTAGAGCAGAAGATACAGTATCTACTATCATATAAGAGATAAGACAGAATGTGCAGGTTCTAAACTCAAAAAATTCACGTGACTTCAGTTAAGGTATTACCAAGTATTTTCTTCTTTTTAATTAGAGAAGTTGTGGATTTACAGAACAATCATGCATAATATAAAAGATTACCTTATACTAACCTTACCATTGCCTTACACTGGTGTGGAATATTTCTTACATTTCTTACAATTGAAGCTAGTAGCTAGTACATTTTAATGCTTCAACTTAGGGTTCGTGGTTTGTGCCATGTAGTTCCATGGAATTAAAACAAAATAGTTATTCTGTTATGATATATACAATCCAATATTTACCCTTTTAATCATATTCCGATATTTCATATCTGAAATCATATTCAGATATTTAATCATATTTAATCATACTTTATCATATTCAGATATTTCAGTGCTGTTAATCACCTTTATAATGTTGTGCTACCATCACCACCATCCATTACCAAAACATTTTCACCTTTCCGAATAGGAATCCTGTACCTTTTAAGCCTTAACTTCCCATTTCCTATCCCACCCTGTCCCCTGAAAACCTATGTTCTAGATTCTTCTGACTCTATGAGTTTGCTTATTCTACTTGTTTTAAATCAGTGAGATCATACAATATTTATCCTTTTGTGTGTGGTGTATTTCACTCAACAGGATGTCTTCAAGGTTCATCCATGTTGTCGCACATGTGGGCTCCCACAGTGGTGGGTCAAAGTCTCCTACTACTAATGTAGAATGATCAATTCCTCCTTTCAAATCTGCTCTGCTGTTAGGTACATATATTTGTAATTGTTACATCTTGCTGTTGAAGTGTCCCCTTTATCAGCATGTAATAACCATCTCTGTCTCTCATAACTCTTTTTGACTTAAAGTCTGTTTTAGCCAATATTAGCATAGCCACCCCAGACTTCTTTTGGTTACTACTTGCATGGTATATATTTTTCCATCCTTTCACCCTCAGCCTACATGTACCTTTGACTTTAATGTGAGTCTCTTGGCGAGAGCATATAGTTGGATCATGCTTTTTTAATCCATTTTGCCAATCTCTTTCTTTTTACTGGAGAGTTTAATCCATCTACATTTAAAATTTAATGCATTTACATATAAAGTCACTACTGATATTACAGGCCTTTTTCTGTCATTTTGCTATTTAGCTTTTGTAAGTTTTATACTTTTTACAGCCTACTTTTATATTTATTTGCTTCTTGTGTTGTACCATATTGAGTGACTTCTCATTTGTATCTGGATATATTTTATATCTGTTTTCCTTGTGGTTACTCTGGGAATAAAATTTAACATCCTAAATATATAAAAATTATATTTGATTTGCTACCAACTTAGCTTCAATAACATGCACATACACTTTCCATATACTCCTCTGCCCCCACCATTTTTTATACTTGTTTCCACTTATATTTTTGTACATTATATGTCCAAAATACTAGATTTATCATTACTTTTAATACACTAATACCTACAGAAAGTAAAAACTGGAGTTACATACAAAACAACAAATACAATATACTGGCATTTATAACTACCCAAGTGGTTATCTTTGTCTCAGGTCTTTACTTTTTTATGCTGCTTTGAACCACTATCTGAAGAACTCCCTTTAGCATTGCTTTTAGGCTAGGTCTAGTGGTGATGAACTCCATCATCTTTACTCTATTTGGGAATATCTTAATATCTCCCTTATTTTTGAAAGAGAGTTTGCCGGATATAAAATTCTTGGCTGGTAGTTATTGTTTTCCTTTATCACTTTAGGTAATTCAACCCACTGCCTTCTTGCCTCCGTGGTTTCTGATGAGAAATTGACAATTCAATCTAATTGGGATTCCCTTGTATGTAAAATGTTGCTTTCATTTCTCTCTTCTTGTCCATTGCATTTTGATAGTGTAACCAATATATGATGGGGTTTATTTCTTTTCATGTTTATCCTGTTTGGTATTCTCTGGGCTTCTTGAATGTTCATATTCATGCCTTTGGTTAAGCTTGGGAAGTTCTTTTGTCATAGTTTCTTTGACTATTCCTTCTGCCCTTTTCTCACTTTCTTCCCTTCTGGGACTCCCATAACATATATATTAGTGTACTTGTTTCCCACAGATGTCCTAGGCTATTTTTGCCTTTAATGTTTCTTTTTTCACTTCAAATTTCTTTTCTTCAAGTTCACTGCTCAATTCAAATATCTTGTCTTCAAGTTCACTGCTTCTAACTTCTGCCAGTCAATCTGCTCTTAAAAGCCTACTGAGCATTTTTCATTTCAATTATTGTGGTCTTCAACTCCAGTAGTTCTGTTTGGTTTCTTTTAAACATTTCCATCTCTTTATTTAGATACTCATATTGTTCAGTCACTGTTTTCCTGATATCCTTTAATTCTTTCTCTGTATTTTCCTTCTTCTCCTTGAGTATTTCTAAGACCATTTTTCAGAAGCTTTGTTGTTAAGTCCACATTCTTGTCTTTGTCATTGATGTATTTTTATCCTTTTCCTTTTAATTGGCCATCATTTCCTGTTTCTTTGTTTTGGAATCTTTTTTGCACACTGTATATTTTAATATTTAAAAATGTTAACTCTGGGCTTTACTCCCCGGGATGTCTGTTTCTTTGTTTTCTAACCAGCTGGTGATAAAAGATAGAGATTTCCTATCATGAGGGTCAGCCCAAGGTGAATGCAGTATGTAGGGTTCTCCCTATCTTTTTAGGCCTCTGTCAATTTCTGGGCTTTTGCTTGTTAGTTATTTTGGAGTTCTTCATTTAACAGGAGGGTATGAACATCCCTCTCCCAGGTATTTGAAACCAAATGCCTTGACTCACAGAGTCTGACTCTATATAGTTTTTCACACTCCTTTCATTGTCTTATACATTCATTTGCTTGGAGGGCAAATTCTGGGAGAAGAATCACCCTGGTGAGGACTTTTCCAACTTGACCTTTCTCAGCCAAACCAGGGCCAAGGACCCACGAAGAGGGTACAGATGGGCTCCAAAGTGCCTGTGGAAAGGGTCAGGAAGGGCACACCAAAAGCTTCTCTGATGGTTCCCCAAATCTGAGCTTTCCTCTCCTGTCCAGCAAATGCATCCCTCAGCTAACTGTCCCCTTCAGCCTTGAGGAAGTGCTCTGCCTTTAAATCTTCACTGACTCCTCTCCTGTCCAGGGAACGTTGAAACAGCAGAAGCTACATTTGTCCTGGGCAGTTTGAAACAATATTTTCTCAGAGCAGGGGATGCAGCAATCAGAATTTACTAATCAAAAGCTGTGATGAGTGATTGGCCATGCCCACCTGTATTCTTGGGGAAGAAGATTTTACAATCCCTTTCTGTCACCTGTAGCAAGCAAGGTACTGGAACCCATGGCAGCCTGCCAGGAGAGCAGGAGATGAGTGCCCTTATCTTCTGCACAGAGAGAGCAATTTACAGTTCTTTACTATCATTTTTCAGCCTCTTCCTCCTTCTCGTCCCTGGATGCTGTACAATGTTTTTTTGGACTCTAGAGTTTCAAAATAGTTGTTTCAGACAGTTTCTGCCTATTTAATAGTTATTTTGGTGGAAGGACTGGTCCTGGAGCTCTCTACTCTGCCATCCTCCCTGGAAGTCTATCAAGTATTTTAAATGATACTTAGAATTCAGAGCGTATCACATTTTAACAAGAAAGTTTGGTAAAATCATTGTCCTTGTTAAGTTATATCTTCTCATTAATAAAAAGAAAACATGAATAAAGTCAGCAGGAAAATAAAAACTGGGGGGAAAATACCTTACAACATACTGAACAGCTAAAGATAAGTTTTTCACATATAAAGAACTCATAAAAATCAATAAGTAACAGACACTAATAGGATATTCATAGAAAAAAGTGTGCAAATGCACAGAAACATCGAGTTTCCAACATCACCAATAATCAAAAGAATTTTATATATAGTTTAAAAATATTGAATGCATTTCTAACTCCTAGTTTTGTGTAGGAGAGAAAATATGTTGTTTAGATGTAATAATGAAACCATTAGTGGGTATTTTAAATGCCAGTTTATGTTTTGCTATTTAATTTTTACACTACTAAATATTTCATTTTTATGTTATCTAAACTATCAATTTCATGATGTCTGGCTTAGTATAATTCTTATACAAGACTTTCTCATCTCAAGACCATTTATCCATTGATGTTTTCTTAGAGTACATATATATAGATATACATTTCACATCAGGATTAAGGTATCTTAACTCCACCATCCCCTCAGATTAACAAATCTTGAAAATTTTGAATTCAGGAATAAAAAGTTCTCATATGTAGAAAAGAATGTTGTCAAAATGCTTGGAAAAAATGATCTCCTAATAAAAACTACAGGATTTCGTTGATATATGTCAATGAATGTTGATAACAGCATTCAGCTAAGGTGAAAAGTTCAACCCTGAACTTCTATACTTATATACATATATATATACACACTCACACACACACATCCTGTGCAAGTCTTGACAGTCCATAGCTGACAATGTGAATGACATGTGAAAACACAATTGATCCTCATTCAACAATCACAAGCCTGAGAGCAAAATACACACTTTATAAGGCTCAAGTAAACTTTATAATACTTTATAAGGTTAGTTCCATTTGATTGTGTGAACATAGTAAAAAGATTATGATATGTAGACCCTAGAGGAGGTCTAAGGCAAAGCATTCTTAAGCACACAGCTGGAAAAACTATTAAATTTTAGAAAAAAGCTTACATTTTAATGAATCCAACTTCAAGAAATGTGAGTTACCCAATTCCATCAGATTTATTAGAATCAGAGTTGGACAAAATTTAGTAGGTAGATTTTTTTTCTTTGGCTATTCTGTTTTCACTCTAGTATCTTTTTCTTACTTTGCACAAGCTTTGTGCACTGTTATACCAGCAGATAACTATTTAATAAATTCATCTATTCTCCTTAAGTTATTTGGGTCACACTGTGGTACTTGTAACTTTCCAGAATGGTTCATATTAGAAAAAAAGAGACAGCTTCATTTTAATATATATGAATGATTTTCCAATAGTAGACTTTAAATAGTTTAGGCTAACTATTGTAAAGAAAATATTCTAAAATGAACCCATCACCTCTTTTGATGATTGTCTGCTTCCAACCATGGTAACCCTCTGGTTTGCCAAGTTAGTAAATGCCCATCATTACCCTTCTGCTGTGGAAACTACACATATCAGAGTTGCCATTGACATCTCTATTTCAAATCCAGTTGCAAGTTATATTCTTATCTCCCACATATGTCTCATCTAACTTCATTTCCACCCATCTCCACTCCCTCCACTTTTGTCCAGGCTACATATTTTACCTGGATTGACTGAATAAGCAAGTTCAGACTATTTGCAAATCAAATGGACATTTGCAGTGCAATCATTTGAGATGATGATTTGAGAGGATAAAATTTCAGAGAGAAGAGAGTTTCTACTTTCAAAATCTGGTAGCCTAAACATTTGCTTAGCCTACTTTGAGTTGTTAAGTCACAGCAGAAGGTTTTTTCTTTTAGTGCGTCAAAAGGGAAGAAATATTTCAGGTCATAACTGAAAAATCTAATAAAACAAAGTTTTTCTTTTGTGATCACCTAATTAAAGGATCATCTAATCTTAGTAAAGCAGTTTTTCAAAAAATCTTATTGTTTGCCTAAAGCCTTCTAAGAGAATTTATGAGCCACAAAATAACTGTCTAGTAGTAATCTATTTGGCAGCATTTCTAATTATTTTCCAAAAGATCTTTTACCCGAATAAATGCTTTATTTGGTACATTGTCCAAATCCCTGTGACCAGGTATAATAATCTCTGAAAATTTCATAGATTATAACATGTCTACAGATAGATAAAAGCTCCTGTTAGGAGTTAGAATTTTTACTACAAAGGAATAATATTGAGCACACTATTATAGAAAAGTACACCTTTAAAACTTTGGAATTAATTATAAACATAGGATAAAGGATCCCAACAATCATCTGTGAAAAAAAATAGTGAAGCTATCCCATAGTAGCTCTTTAGTATAGGTAGGTAGGTGGTTTTGGTATACCTCCTAAATAATATATGGAGAAGCTCAGACTCAGTGAACTGTCTTGACTTGCCATAAAGTTTAGAAGTAGTAAGAAATAAATGTTCAGATGAGAGTAAAGGGCTGAGTGAGCACAGACTTGCTAAAAAAATGCAATAAAGGCAATATTTAGAGCTTAATGATTCTGTACACAGTCTTTTAATAAAGTCTCTGAAATCTAAAAGAAATTAAAACTAAAGCACTAAGAAAACAAATCAGGGTAAATTCTACTTTGCTATTTAGAACACATTTTAGAGCAAGTTTATCTGTATATGGTTAACTTTGACTATTGTGTATGTGTTATGGATGCTAGAAGACAGAGCCCCAGTTGAGCAACTATTAACTCTAATCTAGAAATCTCAAACATCTATACTAATTTCATACAAATAAATTCAAGTCTATATCTGCTATACCTTTTGGGGCACCTAATTCCATAGTTAGTTTCTAGTACAAGTTAAGGAACACAAAACTTGGCAGGACAAGTATGGCAGCATATCATGGTGGTGGTGGTGGGGATATCTGGAAGGTAAAATGACACATCAGTTAAATCATTTTTTAAATAAGTTTAATTTCATTCAGTAAAGTATGTAATGTGTGTTCTAGGTGCCATGGGGGAAAATAAAGAATTATATATAATTGTTTTTTTAAGGAAATTATAATGTACAAGTCATGCAGACACATATAGGGTGAAATGATTTAAGCATTATAACAGTTTCAAAAAATACATGAAAGTGTTTTGAAATAAAAGGAAAAATCAATTCTAACTAAGGAAGTCGAGGCTTGTTGGTATTCCAACTGTGCTGAAGGCTGTGTATAGACATTTTTTTCAAGGGAAAAATGGAAGAAAAGAGGATTCTAAATTAGGGGATTAAACACAGCACTGTGAGATAATAATTATTTGAGAACCTCTATCTATGTTCTTATAGCTTAATTTTAGTGTGTGTGTGGAAGACTGTGGCAGAACATCTGGGACCAGATGTCAAAAACCTTGAACACAATGCTAAGGAATTATTATATTTTTTCTTCAAGGTTAAAGATTGAGAAAGGGTCTTAATTTGCATACCAATCCAATTGATTGATTGTGACGGCCCCTGCTGTTGAAGCATTCTGAGCACCAGTGTGAGCTCAGCAATGTGTTTGTTCAGCAATGTTTTCCATGGACAAAGCAGGGATTGAGGAGGAATTTGTGTCATGTCTAATCAGTTAGGTTTGAATTAGGTGGAGGACAAGCATAAAATGGTTTTCTTTCTCTCCCATCACTGCCTTCAAACATACTATATCAAATCTCCTTTTCCTACTCTTCTTGATAATCTTGGTAAATTATAAAGTTTCCAGGATTATAAGAACTACTTGGTTTTGGTGTCCTTCAGATTTAAAAAAAATTCATTCCAGTCTAAACTACAACTTTAATTTTCTATTCAATTCAACATTATTTCACTATCTTTATCTTACCTAATGGTCTGATCCTTAGATTGGGTCTTGCCAAGAGTGCTAAACCAGACAACATTGCTGGCCCACAGTTTTTGGTGCACAGGAAACCAATGTATATTTACCACAATAAATACTGAGGTGATACAATTTGTCCCATTGCTGCCCATCTCTTATGACTTTGCTTTTTCTTACCAACTAATTTATCCCTTTGCTTAAATGAGATCAAGGTAAAGCAGTCATTTTTCTGCCTATCTTTTTGTTCAGTTTCAGTTACTTGATTAGCAGTCCTCCAAGAGGGATTTGAGGCAAGTATAGCAGTGGAATGTGACATAGTGAAGAGGAAGCAGTTAATAAAGTGTGCTTTATAGAGTTAGCTGCCCCTGTGGACAATGGGCCTTTTCCTCTTGAGAAAAGTTAGGAGACATTGTAAAACACATACCTCAGATCATTCCATTCAAGGGGCATGAAAGCTAATATATTTACAACCTGCTAGTCATTGTTGAGGGCTCCTTATGGCTGCTCATGACCTCAACTTCATGGTCTGGTGATTCCCAGGAACTTCTGGTCTGCTTTGCAAGTGGCAAAGCAAAGTCTAGGACTTAATAGCCCCTTAAGTCTATGAAGTTTTAAGTTTTAAGAAAAACTTCTCCAGCTCCAGTAAATTCTTTCCTTTGAATTTTTTGTCTTCTGTTCATATCTACTGGTGAGGTGATGGGAACAGGGCACTTTTGGCTACAACTTACAAAGCCCTAATTTGAAGCCTCAATTAGTGTGTGAGAATACTTAGCATCTATACAAATAATTATTTACATCACATTCTTTGAATTAATCATCAAACATATTTGCATATTTTTTGATCTTACAGTTTACCAAAATATTGTCTTCATTCACATTAATCCTCAAGTCTTTGGCTTTGGAAAAAGTAATTTCATTTCCAGTATCTCCTTTTTAGGGATTCAAAAGCTTAAACAAAATATCAAGAAGAAGAAATACAGGTCTCAAGGTAAGAAAGACAAATCTTAGAAAACTGATTTCTAAAATGCTAATATCACTTAACATTGCACCAAAAAAGACACCAGGACAAAACTGTAAAGTGTTAAAACAAATTCTAACTTGAACCTTTTCCTCCAGATTTTCAATAGTTATAATGCTTATGGTATCATAAAATTCCATAAGTATGGAGTTTTAAAGTTAATCACCCCAAATTATTTTCAATTTAAAAAGGAATGACGTCCAGATAAGCTTTAACAACTTCAGTGCTTTAGTTACCTGGAAGAAAATTTATTCAAATGTTTTACTTAAGCCCTATGAAAGGGATCTTGATATAGATAACTTACACTTTTGTTTACCTCCTCTTCATTCACTCCCTTGTGTTTTGTCTTCTGTTATAATCTTTCACACTAATTTATAAGTTCTTTAAGGACAGGGATTGTTTCTTTTAATCTTGAATTATCAACTTCCTTATCAACACCCCCAAGTCACAGTAAGTAGCAAAATGCTTTCCATAAAAATTCTCTGTATTACTTTTAGGACAAAAATAAAATCTGAATGTTTGAAATTCCATTTGCAAATGGTTTTGTTTTAATACCTTCATTCCTTTTCTGCCCTTGAAACATTTGTGGAACATACAGTATAATAAGAAGCTAATCATTATTAAATCGATGGATATTCATTATAATCATTTTAATGTAGACATTATATGCTCTTCTATTTGCATGCCCTTGTCAGTTAACTTCATTTTGTGCTCTTAAAATGATTAACAGAGAAATACTTTGGTATATACAAGTTAAGTTCCTTTCCCATTAATAACATTCTTAATTGTGCAGGCCCAAATTGGAGATGTTGAGGGCTAAAATTGATGTGGCCCCTGTAACTTGCACTTAAAACTGCTGGGTCCATATTCTGGAAGGGTTCTCAAAGGGAGGCAAGCCCTTTCTTTGGCTTAATATGTTTAATATTAAGCCAAATAGTATAAGATTTGCTCTACAAATACAGGTAATTGCACTGATGTTTTTAAATACACGAGCGAAATGATCTTCTACTTTGGGACACCTTCTTTCAATCTAATCATTTTATTTTTAAAAATAATTTATGACTCCACAAAAGACTCTATTATTGCAAGTGACCACTATTAGAAATCTAAAAAACAGAATGATCAGCTAAAAGCAGAAACCAGGATGCTAAAAGAGGAAATGAAAGAATAGTTAATAATAGTAAGAGCTAAATTATTGAGTGTTATTTTGTGTAGAGCATTTTTAAGTGTTCAACATGTAGTATCTCATTCAATCCTCCAAACAAATTTATAATTTAGACTCTATAATTATCTCCATTTTATATAATAAGAGATGCTAAAACTGATCTAGTACTGTATATATCTGGTATAGTCATGTAATGCTGCATAACAAATCACAGTGGATTAAAGAAAACACTAACAATTTACTATCACTTACGGTTTCTCTCAGTCAGTAATTCAGACAGAGCAAGCAGGGACTGCTTAACTCTCCTCCAGGAGTTGCAGGCTTCAGTGGACTGATGCAAACTTTGGGAGCTGGAATCATCTGATTGTTCATTTATGCACATGCCTGAGCGTTTATGCTGGCTGAGGACCTCAGTTTTTCTCTGTGCAGACCTCTTCAAGAGGCATCTCCCTGCATCTCTCTGTAAGGCCACTATTGGCTTCTTCTCATCATGGTGGCTGAATATAAGGGTGAGCATCCTGTGAAGAAGCCAGGCAAAGCCAGAGCACCATTTATGACCCAGCTCAGAAGTCACACAGCCTCATTTCCAACATTTCTATTTGTTGAGTCAAGCATAGACCCTGCTCAGGTTCAAGGAGAGGACAGACTCCACCTCAGGATGGGGAGTGGCAAGGCTCTAGACGACTAGATGGGACCAGCAATATTACAGTGCTATTTTTGAAAAATGCTGTCACAGTGTCATTTTTCTTCACCCGTTATATAGGAAACACATACAACAACATGTTAACTGGTTTCTTCCCATAACAGTGGATATGGGTTTTATGCTTGGATTTTATTTCTTTGTATTCTATTATATTTTTCAGATATTCATTCTAAAATAATGAACATATATTACTTTTTGTTATAGAATACAAGGGGAAAAAAACTGCTTCCTTTCCTCCTTTTAGCTAAAAGAAAAGCAAAAATAAAGATGCTCAGGATCAACAAAGCCATCCATGCAACAATTGCATTTTGCTTTGTCATCATCGCCTCTCCATCTTGCTTTTATCCTGTACTGTTGCCAGAGTCAGCCTAGGTTCCTTTGTGACCACTTACCCAAGATATTCCCAAAGACTGTGAGTTCTATTACACTTACCACCTCCATCTCCATCTTCAGGAAAGCTCCCCAAGTGGAGATTTGGGAGTTAAGCACAAAGTGCTTTCTACCAG
>PVKH010038615.1:0-11283 GCA_004027955.1 Chaetophractus vellerosus | reverse complement strand
ACCATGTTCTCCTCCGGTTATAACTTGGCTTCCACCTAACCAAAACCTACCCACTCTTTTATAGCCCCTCCAAATCCTGCCTCCTCCATGATGTCTTCTCCAAACACTGAGGCCCCACTGGTCTTCCCCTTCCAAGATAAAAAAACGCTGGTGCTTCGAGCATCATCATGAATTAATGACCCATTGTGAATACAGAATTACATCCTGCCTTGAAACATTCATTACATAGTTCAGCCTCATCTGCCTTATCCCCCATCTTGGTTGTAAGCTCCTTGAGGTCAATATGCCCAATACTTCTACATCCTCCACAGGGGATGACACAGAGTTAGTGTGTACACACACAGCCATATAAAATAGGCATGGCTCCTGGTAGGAGAATCCCAACATTATTGGCTTAAATTATCTCATATGCCGAGAATAGAGGATGAGCTCAAGAAAGAGCCTCCATCATCAGCATCAAAAATATCAGACCCTGTATTGGACCTCAAGGACTTAACCATGATCGGTCATAATGCCTGTGCTGACTACCAGCTTGTCAACAGGCAGCTTCATCAGGGAATTAAAATTATTTGGATTAAACAGCTTCAGCACCATTAATCCAGTAGGCTTCTAAATGATCCACATAAACCTGGAAGACATTATTGAGCTTATGTGGTCATGTCACAAATGTCCAGGCATATTAGGTCTTTCAGGTCCATCATCTGGAAACAGGCTGGAAATTAGGCATAATTCTAAAAAGATGCTCAGAATTTGTTTAAACTGCAGGATGCTGGAATTCCACTCTAATATGGGTATAGTCGGGCAAATACAGCAGCCTTGGTTGTAAGCAATGCCACAAGAAATTGGGAGCCAAGAGCAGAATAAGTGAACTGGTGATATAGGTACAGGATTTCTCCGGTATTTTACAGGCCATAAGAACTGGCCATGGACAACTCCGAAATGAATTCTGCCCCACACAATTCACTGTTATGAAAGCGCAACCCTTCCAATACATGTGCAGGCTGAAGGGCCGTAAGTGACTTCTGTGTTTCTTCCCACCCACCTGAAACACAAAAGGATGGAAATGCACCAGACCAGACCCTCTCTCTCCAGACGAGTGAATACTAACAACCTCAACAAGCAATTGCAATATAAAAGTAGAGGCTCAACATGTCACTAGGTCTGGTCTCTGTCCCAGGAAGCTACATCCTCAAACTGCCAAGATGAACTTATTCTTCTTAAAGAAGAAAAATAAAAAGTTTAGGAAGCCAACCCAGAAAAAGGTGTGCCACACAGAGAAAATAGCGGTCTTGTTGTACATGTGACTCAAGCTTGCACAACTTCCGACAGCGCTCTACTTTATACACAGCAATCCAATACAACCACTAGGCCTACCGCAATCCCTGAAGCACAACTAAACCTCACTTTCCAACTTCAATATAGTCCAATGTCCTCCAAATGCAGGGAGCTGGAAATGAGTGGGTTTGAGAGAGCAGCTTTAAGTTTCAAATCATACAGGCTTCAATGGCTATAAGAGTCTAAAACCCTCCTCACCTATGGTCGTGGCACCAGAACCTTAAAATAATCGTAATAGTCAGTGCTAGCCAGGCTAGTGTGAAATATACAGTCAGCACCTGCTGGCAGGAATGAAAATTGGTGCAAACCTTTGTGAATGCCATTTGAAAATCCATATCAAGAGCCTTAAAAATATTCCCAGGGGGAGCAGATATAGCTCGAGTGCCTGCCTCCCACGTAGGAGGTCCCAGGTTGAATCCCCGGTAATTCCTTAGAAATATATATATTCCCAACCTTTGCACCCCTAATAACTACAGTAATGGGACTGTAACCTAATATGGAAAAAGGTTTAGACAGAAGGATTTTTTTACTGTATTTTGTACATTTAATAATGGAAAATATAAACAATTAAAGACTAAAAAGTAAACACAGATGAATAAATACATACACTTCTCAATTAAATGTACTGAATATATATAATTTTTTAAATTAAACAATACATTACACAATATATTTGGTTTATAATAGCGTAATCATACAGTATTTGTCCTTTTCTGTCTGGCTTGCTTTGCTCAACATAATGTCCTCCAGGTTCGTCCATGTTGTCATATGCTTTACAACTTCACTTCTTACAGCTGCATAATACTCCATCATGTGAATAGACCACAGTTTTTTTATCCATTTGTCTGTTGATGGACACCTGGGTTGTTTCCAACTTTTGTCAATCATGAATAATGTCGCTATGAACATCGGTGTGCAGATGTCTATTCGTGTCACTGCTCTCAGTACTTCTGGGTATATACTCAGCAGTGGTATTGTAGGGTCACGCGGCAAGTCTGTATTCAACTTCTTTAGGAACTGCCAAACAGTCCTCCACAGTGGCTGTACCATTCTGCATTCCCACCAAGAGTGAGTAAGTGTTCCCATCTCTCCACATTCTCTCCAACACTTGTAGTTCTCTGTCTTTTTAATAGTGGCCTTTCTGATAGGTGTGAAATGATAGCTCATTGTAGTTTTGATTTGCATTTCCCTAATCATTAGTGATGTTGACCATTTTTTCATGTGTTTTTTTTTTTAACATTTGCATTTCTTCTTTGGACAAACGTCTATTCAAGTCTTTTGCCCATTTTTTAATTAGATCATTTGTCTTTTTATTGTTGAGTTATAATATCTCTTTATATATCCTGGATATTAAACCTTTATTGGATTAACAAATATTTTCTCCCATTGAGTTGGCTGCCTTTTTCACCCTTTGGACAAAGTCCTATGAGGTGCAAAAGTGTTTAATTTTGAGGAGGCTCCATTTATCTATTTTTTCTTTTGTTGCACATGCTTTGGTGTAAGGTCCAAGAAACCACCACCTACTACAAGGTCTTGAAGATGTTTCCCTACATTTTCTTCTGGTATTTTTATGGTCCTGGCTTTTATATTTAGGTCTTTGATCCATTTTGAGTTGAGTCTTGTATAGAGGGTGAGACAGGGGTCCTCTTTCATTCTTTTGGTAATAGATACAGTGTTCTCCCAACACCATTTGTTGAAGAGACTGTTTTGTCCCATTAGCATGGACTCGGTAGGTTTATCAAAAACCAGTTGATGGTATAGGTAAGAGTTTATTTCTGGGTTATCGATTCTATCCAACTGATCAATGTGTCTATCTTTATGCCAGTACCATGCTGTTTTGACCACTGTAGCTTTGTAATATGTTTCAAGGTCAGGCAGTAAAATTCCTCCCAGGTTGCCCTTCTCTTTTAGAATGCTTTTGGCTATTGGGGTGCACTTCCCCTTCCAAATGAATTTGGTAATTGCCTTCCCTAATTCTGTAAAGTAAGCTGTTGGGATTTTGATGGGTATTGCATTGAATCTATAAATCAGTTTGGGTAAGACTGACATCTTCACGATATTTATTCTTCCAATCCATGAACACTGGAATGTCTTTCCATTTGTTTAGGTCTTTTCAAATTTCTTTTAGCTTGTTTTGTAGTTTTCTGCATATAGGTCCTGTACTTCTTTGGTTAAATTAATTCCTAGGTATTTGAGTCTTTTTGTTGCTATTGAAAATGGAATTTTTCCCCTGATTTCCTCCTCAAATTGTTCAGTGCTAGTGTACAAAAACATTATTGATTTTTGCGTGTTGATCTTATACCCTGCCACTTTGCTGAACTCATTCATTAGCTCAAGTAGCTTTGTCATGGATACTTCAGGATTTTCTAAGTACAGGATCATATCATCCACAAACAGTGAGTTTTACTTACTCTTTTCCTATTTGGATGCCTTTAATTTTTTTTTTCTTGTCTAATTGCCCTAGGTAGAACGTCTAGTACAACATTGAATAACAATGGTGACAGTGGGCATCCTTGTCTTCTTCCCGTTCTTAGAGGGAAAGCTTTCAACCTTTCCCCATTGAGTATGATGCTGGCTGTGGGTTTTTCATATATGCCTTTTATTATATTGAGGCATTTTCCTTCTATTCCTATCTTTGGAAGTGTTTTTATCAAAAAAGGATGCTGGATTTTGTTGAATGCCTTTTCTGCATCGACTGAGATGATCATGTGTTTTTTTTTTCCCTTCAATTTGTTAATGTGTATTACATTAATTGATTTTCTTATGTTGAACCAACCTTGCATACCAGGAATAAATCCCACTTGGTCATGATGTATATAAGTCTTTTGATATGCTGTTGGATTAGATTTGCAAGTATTTTGTTGAGAATTTTTGCATCTATGTTCATTAGAGAGATTGGTCTGTGATTTTCTTTTCTTGTAGTATCTTTATCTGGCTTTGGTATTAGGGTTATGGTGGCTTCATAAAATGTGTTAGGTAATTTTCCCTCCTCTTCAATTTTTTGGAAGAGTTTAAACAGGATTGGTGTTAACTCTTTTCGAAATGCTTGGGAGAATTCACCTCTGAAGCCATCTGGTCCTGGACTTTGCTTTGCTGGGAGATTTCTGATGATATATTAAATCACCTTAAAAGTGACTGGTTTATTAAGTTCTCGTATTTCTTGTATTTCTTGTCAGTGTAGGTTGGTTGTGCATTTCTAGGAATTTGTCCATTTCACCTAGGTTGTCTAGTTTGTTGGCATACAAATTCTCATAATATCCTCTTATAATTCTTTTTACTTCTGTGGGGTCAGTTGTAACTTACCCCCTTTCATTTCTGATTGTATTTATTTGCATCTTTTCTCTTTTTGTCATTGTTGGTCTAGCTAAGGGTTTGTCAATTTTATCGATCATCTCAAAGAACCAACTTTGGGTTTTGTTAATTTTCTCTATTAATTTTTTGTTCTCAATTTCATTTATTTCTGCTCTAATCTTTATTATGCCTTGCCTTCTGCTTGCTTTGGGATTGGTTTGCTTTTCTCTTTCTAGTTTCTGATTGTATTTATTTGCTTCTTCTCTTTTTTTTTTTCTTTGTTAGTCTAGCTAGGGGTTTGTCAATTTTATTGATCTTCTCAAAGAACCAGATCTTGGTTTTGTTGATTTTCTCTATTGTTTTTTTGTTCCCATTTTCATTTGTTTCTGCTCTAATCTTTATTATTTCTTTCCTTCTGCTTGCTTTGGGATTGGTTTGCTGTTCTTTTTCTATTTTCTCTAGATGGTCAGATAAATAATGCATTTAGCTTTCTTCTTTTTTAATATAGGCATTTAGAGCTATGAATTTCCCTCTCAAGACTGCCTTCACTGTATCCCATAAGTTTTGATATGCTGGGGGCCGTCTGTAGCCCAATTGGTAGGACTCCGGTCTACCACATGGGAGGCCCCGGGTTCGGTTCCCAGGGCCTCCTCGAGCGGGCAGACCACCTTGAGAAGGCAAGCCACTGCGAGCAGGCGGGCTCCCGTGCGGTGAGTTGACTCGGTGGGTCACCGCGGCAGAGGGAGACAAGCAGACACAGAAGAATGCAAAAATGAACACAGCAAGAACAAGCAGAAAGGGGGAGATATATAATAAATAAATAAATACAATAAATCTTTTTAAAAAAGTTTTGATATGTTGTGTTCTCATTTTCATTTGTCTCAATATATTTGCTGATTTCACTTGTAATTTCTTCTTTGACCCATTGATTTAGGAGTGTGTTGTTCAGCCTCCACACATTTGCAAATTTACTTTTTTCCTGTCTATTACTGATTTCCAGTTTCATTCCATAATGATCTGAGAAGGTGCTTTGTATAATTTCAATCTTTTTATATTTATTGAGAGCTGCAATGTGACCTAACATGTGGTCTATCCTGGATAAAGATCATGGGCACTTGAGAAGAAGGTATATCCCACTGAGTTTGGATGCAGTGTTCTCTATATATATATCTGTTAGGTCTAACTTGTTTATCATATTGTTCAAGTTCTCTGTTTCATTGTTGATCATCTGTCTAGTTGTTCTATCTAATGATGTGAGTGGGGTGTTGAAGTCTCCAATGACTATTGTAGAAATGTCTATTTCTCCCTTCAGTTTTCCCAGAGTTTGTCTCATGTATTTTGGGGCACCCTGGTTAGATGCATAGATATTTATGACTGTTATATCTTCCTGGTGGGTTGTCCCTTTTACTAATATATAACGGCCTTCTGTATCTCTCATAATTTTTTTGCATTTAATGTCTGTTTTGTCTGATATTAGTATAGCTACCCCTTCTCTTTTTTGGTTACTATTCGTGTGCAGTATCTTTTTACAACCTTTCACTTTCAGCCGGTTTGTATCCTTGGGTCTAAGGGAAGTTTCTGGTAAGCAGCATATGGATGGCTCATGTTTTTTAATCCATTCTATCAGCCTATATCTTTTGATTCGGGAGTTTAATCCATTCACATTCAATGATATAAGTGTAAATGCACTATTTACTTCCAACCTTTTATTCCTTGGTTTTCATGTGTCATATCTTATTTTTGTCTGTTTTTTTTACTCTTTCGGTTATCCTTTCTGCTATTCTTTCTTCTATACTCTCCTCCAAGCCTGTCTCTCCTAGACAGAAAGATGTTTACCACAGAATTATGAAAGGGAAAAAACCCTAAACATACAATAGAACAGATAGCTATATATGATAGAAGATTATGCAGTCTGTATGTATGCTTATAAAATAGTTACGTGGAAAAAAGGCAGAATTTCAAAAGTGAACATTACAGTACATTTAAAACCAGAAAAAATGAGATTCATTTTTATATAGAAAAAGAAGACAAAGGAACAATCCCAAACAGTAGCTGGTTTTAGAAGAGTGGACCTGTGAAGGGCTCTTTTCTACTTTTCTACTGCCCTGTAATAAACATGTTACGCTTTACAAGGTACGGTCCAGGGTACACCCAGCATGGTGGGGATAAATGACGCTCCAAAAGAAGCTGTTTTCCTACTGCAAGAGAAAAGACTATCTCTCTGGGGGCCGCTGTGACCCCACAGGTCTCGAAATGTCTCCAAGCAGGAGGCAGAAGCTGCGATGGCACATCTTCAGGCGGCGCTAGAAAACCAGCCTGGCTGGCGCGCACAGCTCCCGGCGCAGTGCGCAGGACCCCGCGGCTTTCCGTGGACCACCCGGGAAAGCTCCGTCAGCCCGATAGAGGGCAGCAGCCAGCCCTGAGAGAAGGATCTCCGTGGAGCAGGGACTCCAGGTCGCGGGTGACACGGCGCAAGGGGGCTTCAACTGGCTGGCTGAGATTTCTTAGCCTTCTAGAGTTTTAAAACGCACACAAGGATTAAATTATTCGGAGAGCTGAACAGAAACAACCAGGATCAAGGAGAAAGGTGATCGAACCATCAACTGACAAGTGCTGCCGCCTCCCCTCCCTCCCGCCCCGGCCGCAGGGTCCCGACTGAAGCCTCAGGGCCGGCCGGCGGCGCTGGAGACCCCTCCACGTGCTCCGAGAGAAACACAAGGAGCAAGGAGGCGGTTTCCCGGAAACCCTCCAGGTAAAAATCTCTGGAATCAAAACCAGCATCCCATGATATCTGCCACCCAATAAGGAAGACACTAATACAGGCCCTAATGGATTCACACGTGCGTCCTTCCAGCTCCCTGGGGGAGGCTCAGTTTTAGCCTTTCATTTCCGCCACAAGCGGCAGATTGTCATCACCTTGGGGGCCTGCTGACATGTCCATCAGCCCCTACCCTAAAGGGGTACAGGACTCTGTTTTACAAGCCCAACGAAGAATTCTTAAATAATATGAATAATCACAACAAAACAGATCTGTCAATTAACATTTTAAAATTTACAAAAAAAAGTTTTAAAAGGGCTGTTTCTTAGAAATAGTGTTAAAAAGAATATAAAATATGAAACTGGTATCACTTTGTTTCCATTAAATTAATTTTTAAAAAACCTTGAAACATGTTTTTTTAACACAGTTTGTTAAAACATACTTGTATAGCCACAGTTCTAAGCACTGTACAAATATAAACTCATTCCTAATAACTCTATAAGGTAGATGCTGCGATTATCTCCATTCTACAGAGGAGGTAGCTGACGCACAGGGAGGTTAAATGACTTGCCCAAGGTCACACGGTGCGTCTATGGCAAAGTTGGGATTCAAACCTAGAACAGTGTGGTTCCAGACGTCACTAAGCTACAGTGAAAGTCATGCCTTCATATGTTACTGCTGACACTGTAAACTTGTACAACTTGATCAAAAAGTAAAATGGAACATATAGCAAAAGCAATAAAAAAATCTTTATACCCTTTGACCTAGTAATCCCATTCCTGGGAATATTAGCCAAAAGCACATGCATGAAGATCTCCATTACTGCAGTACTGATAAGACTGAAAAAAAAAATAGAACCACAATTGCCCAACAGTAGGCAGATAATCAGATCAATTTTGGTATATCAGCTTAGTGGAATACCAAAGCCATAGAATATTAAATTATGAAGCTGATGCAAATGCAAGAAAAATGTTTACAAAATAATGTTAAATAGAAAAAAGCAGAATATAAAATTTCGTATGATATTTTTAAATATATGCACATAACCAAACGCAAAAGGAATGAACAGAAATTAGGCAAATGGTTGGGAATTGAGTCTGACAAAGAGATTGCTGGTAATTTTTTTTTTCTCTTTCAAAAAGTTCCCTTTATGTTGTTACAGGAGTGTTGTTATAAATAAAAGCTGAAGCGAAGGAAGTACATCTTAAAGTATTATGAGAATAAACCATATTTCACAAGCCCTGAGCCTTCAGAAGGAAACGTGCAACAGGGAAAGCTCTGTTGTATTTAAATGCTCTCGGAGCCCTGCCCTCCCTGGCCCTGGAAGGCTGGGGATCCTGCTGGCAGCTGGAATTAGCAGGTCTCTCAGCAGCTACGCTAGAGAACTCCAGCTGAGACAAACACGGTGGGAATTCCAGGCCTACCAACAATCCCCACAAATCAAAATTAGTGAAAGAAGCAAAGGCTAATGCCAGGGGCTTTTCACACACATGCATAAGATCTAAAGAAACACAGTCCAGTCCTGAGAAATCAAGGCTCGATTCAGATGTCACCAGAGAACAGTCAAGGATGCGCCACATTCTTCACTTCCTTATCACTCCCAATAGTCCCTGGGAAAGAGACAATAATGGTCTTGACCATTTCCTGGATCCACCCTGAAACCCCAATCCACCCTGAAATCCTTAGACTCCCTAAGGGATCAAGTAGAAGGTGGGTAAAAACAAGATAAAAATACTCTCAACAGGAACAATCAACCCGGTGAGATGAAAAGGGTTTCAAAGAAATGAATCATGACACTCAGGAAGGAAGAAAGTTGAGTCAAGGTAAAAACGAAGACAAAAATATCTGGAACAACCAATTAGGGTGAAACTACGAGGCTGCAAAGAAATGGCATGTTATATTTAATTCAGCAACTGTTCATCAGGAGTTGATCCATTCACCAAGTCCCAGGCAACTGCCTTTTCCAGAAGCCCAGAGAGTGCCATTCAATCTCTGCGGGCTTAAGCACGGTGTCAACGCTGCCCTTTCCGGCTCCCACTCCCCACTTTCTTTTTTTAACTGGACAGGCCCAAGATGATATTTTGGCTGGAAGAACCAGCCCCTTAAAATTTACTGCAACCAAGTGAAGGCTCAACATTTTCAAATTTGAACACAATCTTCAGAGCCTAAAAGTGTTGTAATTTAATCCAAAATTTTATTATAAGGAACATTAAAGCATATAAGTGGTTTGTTGAACTGCAGGCAAAAGCCCCTAAGAGATTTTTCAGACAGATGGCAGTGGCCTATAAACACATCATACTTCATTTTGATCGCTTTTAGCAGTAAACACAAATAATAATGTAGAAGAGTTCATTGCTTTAACATCATTTCTATTTCCTAGGCTCGCACCTCAGACTCTATCTAGAAACATTTTCATAGTTCTCCCTCCATACACAACTCGCCCTCAGTGGATAAGCAGGGAAAATGGCATTTTAAATTAGTCTTCTGCTTATCCTCAGCAAGGGCTCTGCTGCCATTCCAAAAACTGAAGGAACTTTTCCCTCTGCATAAAAATAATAGCATCTTAAATGAAAGGTGCAGGGCACCGTGAATTGAATGCATATTTGTGCAAAAGCACAAGGGAAAAAATGACACAACTTTCAACGAAGAGCTGTAATTATTTCTTCACAATAAAATCACCATTTTTAGTTACTTTTCCAAAGCCGGAACAAAATGAGGACGGGACTTACAATGATAAACAGGTTTTTAAACGTGTTTTACTTGGAAAATGGCCATGGGAAACTGCCCTAAATTCAAAAACAGAACCTTGTCAGTTCCTGCCTTTAAGTGAAACTTTAGGCCAAAGAATCTTAAGAGTTAAGATCAACTCTGCCCAATCCCCTCCCCTCCCTTCCAGCCCTCAAAGAGCAGACATTAAAAAAAGATTTCAAAGGGGGAATTTAAGAGGGTTTCTAAAAGTTTTCCCTGGCACTCTCATCACTCATCGCGGACTCTCTGGGCAGGAATGACAGTCGTTAAAGTTTTTTTCCCTCTCCCTCCCTCCACCTGTCGTCCCCAGTCTCCCTGGGAATGCCAGGGCCATTTGCACTTTCTGCTTGAATGACAAGATCTCCCCTGCAATACAGGGTGTCCTCTTCGACCCAAGGGGTGCCCTAAATTGGAGACCCCTAGAAAAATATTTACCAATTAGGGGTTACCTAATATCTAAGCTTCCGAGAAAGGCCACAGACTGGTTTGCTTCCTTCTTCCCTTGTTTTGTCTTTTTCCAGTATAACGACTGATTCCACCTTAACCTTCCAGAAGAAGTGAAGCTGGGATGGATGAAGACACACAAACTCAGATTGCAGGGGGATCGGGAACGTTGTCTCTAACTTGTCTTTGGGCCTCCCAACCCTGGGTAGACCCATCCACAGCTCAGGAATTCCAGGCGGGGATGCTTGGCTTCTGTAAGTAATTGAGTTAAGGGAGCTCTAAAGAAAGACTTCACATTCACATTCATATGCTAAACTCGGTTAAAAATAGACCTCAAGAAGGGCCTGACTTCACTTTTTAATTTTAGCCTGGTGATGAGCATGCCCCAAAGACAGAAAGTCACCAGGCGTTTTCCTGAGTGCGGTGATCTTCATATTTTTATAAAAAGGAAATGCAGCATGTTCTATTAATAAAAGTGCTGTAGCCTCAGTTAAATCCGGACGGTTCGTAAATCAGGGCTCCCTCTGGCTTCTCATCCCTGGGCCAGCGGCTCGCTCACACCCAAGCTCCGCAGGCACGCAGGTGACCTGCGGCCAGGAGAGTGAGCAGGACACCAGGGCTCACCTTTGACTGCTTTGCGGTCAGTGAGGCGCCACCAAATATGGCTCCTGGACGCTTCCCAGGAGACCAGGCGACTCTACCAAGAG